>VONZ01000131.1:895000-1135000 GCA_012976165.1 Labeo catla
CTGTTCTTCTACACGTTCTATTCATCAAAGAAACCTGAAAAAAACTCTTCTCCACTGTTTTCCACATAATAATAATAATAATAATAATAATAATAATAAAAAATGTTTTTAAGCAGCAAATCAGAATATTAAAATGATTTCTGAAGGATCATGTGACTGGAGTAATGATGATAAAAATTCAGCTTTGAAATCACAGGAATAAATTACATTTTAAAATATATTCAGGTAGAAAACAGTTATTTTAAATGGTAAAAAATTGACTGTTTTTGCTGTACTTTGGATCAAATAAATGCAGGCTTAGTGTATACATATACAGAGTGAATCAGATGTCTTCTTGAGTCACATTCGATTCACATTTATTTAGTTTTTTGTAGTCTTAATTTCAAAAAATCCAATCCACATTTATATGTGCAGATTTTAAGTAGTTTTTCGTCATGTTGAATGTGTTGTGTATGTAATGCCTGAATAGGCCCATTTTTGTTCATTGCTTCCTCATAGTGAACTGTGCAATGTTCACTGTGTAGAGAATTGTGTATGAGTGAATGAATGAATTAGCAGTTTTGGATATAGGAAATGCGCGAATGTGTGAAATGTCTCAGTCTTGCGTGATCTCTCGTGTGCTGTGTGGTTCTGCTGCGCCACCGCAGAGGCCAAGTTTCCTGTTTATTCCCGCACTGACAGCTACTCTTTGGTTTCTGTAGAAAAAGTTTTCTTTTTTATTAGGTTGACTGTTACATAGCAACCAATAAGTAACTATTAGGATATTGATCAAATTGAATAAACAGATAATGTTTCATCAATTCCGAAAGGACAGTCAGTTCTAAAGTACAGATAAAAAAAACAAAAAAAAACAAATCAGGTTTGTTTGAAATGTGAGCAAACCCTCTAAAGTGTCGTTTGGTCTTTCCTTTCAGCCTGCCAGTGTGAATGTGTTCAGATATACCACCTTCTACATATATTACACCATGCTGCTCATCTCCCTGATCCTGGCCTGCATGTCCGATCAGCCTCCGCTCTTTTCACAGGCTGTCAAAGACTCTGTAAGTGACCTTTACTTAATGAATGTAAAGTTTTTCTTTATTATCCACCATATTCTTCAATGCAGAAGTAAACCTATGGGCGAGACTTCCGTTTTTTTTCTTTTTAGCCACTATAGGGAAATAATGAGAAGAATAACAATGTGCAGTATGGTAAAACTGTTTGCACTACAAACCAGTGTGTTCATAATTAAGATAATACATTAAAATAATATGGTAAGACACACCAATTGGCAATATTGAGCAGCAAAATGAGCTGTTTTGTACAGATAAAAATAGCGGATGAGACCAGAAGCCAGACCCGTAAAATTTATAAATGGCTGCGCCCATTTTTATGGGAGAAATAAGGTGGATATGGATGTTGAATTGATGGCCAGTGCCGTGAATGTTTTTGTACAGAATCCATGTCCAGAGTTGGGAGCTTCATTCCTGTCCAAAATCACTTTCTGGTGGATCACAGGGTGAGCAAAATGAATGATGGCATTTCTAACACTCATTTTTAAAGAATTTAGATGTATCTAGAAGCTGTATTGTGGCTCATGTAATTTTTTGATCCCATTTAGGAAAAAAAGTTTTTTAAAAGGAGCCCTCATTTTCTAATGCATAAGCTTGTATTTAGACTGGATGTGGTTTCTTCTTAATGTATGTCCCTTTCTTTTGCTCATAGATTGATGGTGACGGGTTATAAAAGGCCTCTGGAAGAGAAAGATCTGTGGTCACTTAACACAGAGGATAAGTCTCAAAAAGTGGTGCCACAGCTGGTGCGCCGCTGGGACCAAGAATGCAACAAGGTCAAAAGGTCAGAAGCGAGAAGCCACTTCTTTTTTCTCAAAGGGATAGGTTACCCAGAAATGATAATTCTGTCATTAATTACCCACCCTCATCTCATTTCAAACCCATCTTTCGAAGACTGAAACAGAAGGAAAGAAATTGTGTAGTAAAGTCGTTATTTTTGTTTCTTTGCACACAAAAAGTATTCTTGTAGCATCATAAAATTACAGTTGCCACTGATGTCACATGGACTATTTTAACGATGTCCTTTCTACCTTTCTGGGCCTTGAAAGTGTCAGTTACGTTGCTGTCTATGCAGGGTCAGAAAGCTCTCAGATTTTATCAAAAATATCTTCACAGGTTTGGAAGAACAAGGGGGTAATTAATGACAGAATTTTCATTTTTGGGTGAACTAGTCCTTCAAATAAACAAGTTTATGGATTTGCTACAAAAAAATGTCTAATCCACTAATTGGGTTATGCTTTTTTTTTGTTAGGCCGGTTGATAAGACACTCTACTCCCCCAAAAAAGCAGCAAGGGATGAAAAAAAGGATGGACAACCAATAGAAGAGTCTGAGATCTTGCTTGCGAAAACCCTTCAGAAAACCGGCGAGCCGTCTCTCTTCTGCGCTCTTTGCCGAACCTTTGGACCATATTTTCTCATCAGTTCTCTGTATAAGATTATTCATGACATCCTGATGTTTGTTGGGCCGGAGATTCTCAGGTATGAATATCCAACATCAGAATCAACTGGGATTATTCCCATCTGTGCTGAGTTCAAAAGAAGTAGTACTCTGCAGGGGAAAGTGCAAACGTTCCTCCTGCGTTTTCACAGTCATGTGGTTAGAAATGACTTGAACTCTGTGGGAAGGCCAGTCTGTCAAAACAACAGCTATGGCTCTTAAAAGAGCTCCAGCAAAGAGTTAGTTTTGGCATGCTGTTAAGTTGTGCCATCAAATTGTGCACTGGACCATATTCAAATCTTCTCTAATCCTTTGAAAATAACACCTGAAGTCTCAGCAGTGAGCCTTTAACCAGTTTACCCACTTTTCTCGCACTTGAAACTGGAGGAACTACATTCTGCTGTTGATTGACACATTCATTTATACTCATGTGAGTTTTGTGTTTTGTATTTTAGGCTACTGATCCAGTTTGTGAATGATTCAAGTGCCCCCTACTGGCATGGCTACTTCTACACCACCTTGTTGTTTGTTTGTGCCTGTGTGCAAACCCTCATTCTGCAGAAATATTTCCATGTTTGCTTTGTGACCGGCATGAGGTTACGTACGGCCATCGTTGGTGCAGTGTACAGGAAAGTAAGTGGACACTTGAATGATAAAATGTCTGTAACATGGCGTAATATGCGCATTTGGAAATTATTTGTTACTTTTTCATATTTAGAGCTCTTAGAGATTCAGGGATATGCAAAAAAATCCATTTGTGCAATGTGAATATGCCATACTTCAAAGAGTTAGTTCACCCAAATATGAAAATGCTGTCAGTAATTACTCACCCTCATGTCGTTCCAAACCTGTAAGACCTTTGATTGTCTACGGAACACGAATTAAGATATTTTTATGAAATCTGACTGCTTTCTGACCGGGTTCTATGTCAGAATTTTTTTAAACAAAAATGACTTTTAAAGTGCATCTAGAGTACCCTTCAAAAGGTTGGGGCTGTTTGTGAAAGAATTTATTCATTTATTTCATTAAACAATTTTCTAATATACTGTAATATACTGTAAAATGTTTTTTTTTCTTCCTATAATGGCAAAGCTGTATGGTATAAATGTACACTCTAAATGTCTCTTTTAAACAATTTAGTGCATTTTTCTAAATAAAATAATTAATTTTCAAAAAACATAACTCAAAATTGTAAAAAGTAGTGTAGGTTTATAATCTTATAATATGAAATATTATAATATAATATTTTCCTTAATTTTGTCAAGGCCTTGGTCATTACCAATGCTGCCCGGCGAACATCCACTGTTGGAGAGATTGTGAATCTGATGTCTGTAGATGCTCAGCGTTTTATGGATCTCATCACCTATATCAACATGATTTGGTCAGCACCTTTGCAGGTTATCCTGGCCCTTTACTTCCTGTGGCAGGTATGTGCCTACACAAAGATGTCTTGACTTGTATGCTCATTTCATGACACATCACTAATATCTGTTTTTATGTAATTTTTTTGCTCTTTTGTTATCAGAATCTGGGTCCTTCTGTGCTTGCTGGTGTTGCTGTGATGGTGCTGATGGTTCCTGTAAATGCAGTCATTGCCATGAAAACTAAAACCTACCAGGTTTTGAACCTCTTTTCCTGCTCAGCAGGTTTATTTACCTCTATTTTGTTAATTAGATCATCTTTGTTAATCTGACACGCTCACCCACAGGTTGCCCAAATGAAAAGCAAGGACAATAGGATCAAGCTTATGAATGAGGTGCTGAACGGCATCAAAGTGCTTAAACTCTATGCATGGGAACTGGCGTTTAAAGACAAAGTGTCTGCCATCCGAGAGAGTGAGTTGCGTGTACTTAAGAAAACAGCTTACCTTGGTGCTGTGTCCACCTTTACTTGGGTCTGCGCACCATTTTTGGTAAGTGGTACTTTTAAGTTCAAGTTCTGCATGGCCTTTTTTATGATTATGTGCACTGTGTTTTTGATGCTATCTCATGGGTTGCTCTTATCATCCTGTCTCTTTTATAAAGGTTGCCCTCTCCACGTTCACAGTATACGTGTTAGTGGATGAACATAATATTCTGGATGCACAAAAAGCCTTTGTTTCTCTGGCTTTGTTCAACATCCTGCGCTTTCCTCTTAATATGTTGCCCATGGTCATCAGCAGCATGGTGCAGGTATTATTTTCTTTCTCTCTCTTGAATTTGAACCTTGTAATAGCTTAGAATATGGTTTAAATTGTCACATCTCAAATGTGACCCTGGACCACAAAGCCATTCGTAAGTAGCACGGGTATATTTGTAGCAATAGTCAAAAATACATTGTATGGGTCAAAATTATTGATTTTTCTTCTATGCCAAAAATCATTTGCATATGAAGTAAAGATCATGTTCCATGAAGATATTTTGTAAATTTTCTACCATAAATATATCAAAACTGAATTTTTGATTAGTAATATGCGTTGCTAAGAACTTCATTCAGACAACTTTGTAGGTGATTTTCTCAATATTTTGTTTTTTTTTGCACCCTCAGATTCCAGATTTTTAAATGGTTGTATTTCGGCCAAATATTGTCTTATCCTAACAAACCGTACATCAATGGAAAGCTTATTCATTCATAGTTTTCAGATTATATAAATCTCACTATAGATCTCAATTTAAAAAAAATGACCATTATGACTGGTTTTGTGGTCCAGGGTCATGAATATTTTTGACCCAAGAAGGTTTACATGGAAATCCAGAAACTTGTCATCTGATTTTAATTTTTTATGACTATGAAATGCATTCCTTCCTTCAGGCCAGTGTGTCTATGAAGCGTCTGCGTGTGTTTCTGTCCCATGAGGAGTTGGATGAAGACAATGTGGAGCGGCCAGCCATCAGTGCATGTGAGTCCAGTGATTCACAAGCAGTCCGAATCTGCAATTAAACAAATGTCCCATGTCCTGTGATGTGTATTTTTTAGTACGCTGTGCATGTTTGGCTCACAAAGCACTGCAGTCCCGAAACAGTTTCCACAGACGGACATAAAACAGCATTGTATAAGAGAGTAGCAGCTGTTCAGTAGATCTGTGGGTTTAAAGATCTTGTGTGTTTTGATGTTCACTTGAGAGGCTTCATTGTTGTTTCCTGCTCATTTAGCTCCTGACACCATTAGGATTGTGGACGGAGCTTTCAGCTGGTCTAAAGACGACTCCCCTGCTTTGAAGAGGTAACACCATTTTCCCTGTGTGTTAAAGACATATGTCATACAATGAATAGCATCTTGTTCAGTGTTATAGAGTACTATGGATGGGAATTGTACGGAATTTCACTATTTTAAATATTTTATTACTTTTTAAGAAGCACCACTCTCCCTCAATAATTAGTCAAAACTAAACAAATACAATACTTGTTCATAACATTTAATGTTTATCCCTTTTGTTTGAAGTTTGTTACAGTAAAACTATTTTCAGAATGTGTATCTGTCCATTCAAAGTTGCGAATTTAACGTATGTGCAAAATTGGAATCTTGCATATCGCACCTCAGGCATTGCAGAGCAACCAAAACAACATTTTAGATGCTGTGCAATGAGATCGGTCCATTGGTTAGTCAAATTATCCTGTCCCATCGCGCAAAGTCGCATGTCTTTCTTGATGCGCATGGAGGAATTTATTCAGCATTAACTTTTTTTTACACAGGTCAAAAACTTTCTCAAGCAAGCTTAAAAGCAGTTTTGTGAATTAAGGAATTTTAAAATTATTATTTTTTTATTTTTAAATTTGGCATTTCCATCACTTATTTCTAATGCAGTACTTCAAAATGCACATAAAAACAGGTTGATGGAAAGTCTTTTTTAATAGGGCTATACTGGTCATGCAGTGTTTTTGCATGCAAAAGCAACAATGCAAAAGTCTATTTATTAGGCAATAAATGGCACAGTTTACAGTATTTTAGTGCTGCTGCTGCCCACTGTAGAAAACATTCAAGAACCATTAATGTAACAGAACGTCATGAAAATCATATGATTTTTCTTAATATGCGTTATCAGTTCCCAGCCCTATGTACTCTACACAAATGTTGCTGTTATATTCAAGGCATCAAAATGACTTTTGGCATTTACATGAATGTTGCGGTTACATAGAGCAGATCCAGTGAAACAGGCTACTGAGGACGTTACAGGCAAGTACATGTGCATGAACCCCGATACAGGAGAGCATCAATCGCCAGAGGAAATGTAATCTGGCGAATCTCCAATGATATTAATGAGAGGGATAATGAAATTTGGGTTGCTGAATTGCATTCAATCTTAGCTTAATTTCTGCCTCATTTACTGCAAATCATGCATTTAAAAGTATAATTTGACTTGCATTATTGTTCACTGACATTTTGATTGTTAATATCAGCACACTCCACAGGATTTGCCCATAATCTTCAATCAACAACGAAGTGAATGAAGAAATCCATATCAATGAATGAATGAATTAACTCATTTATACCTTTACGACACAATGCCGCCTATGTCTGCATGTTGCTTCAGCTGTTTGTTGTTCTTTGTGTCTGTTCTTTTCTCAGCGTGTTTCTCTCTCTCTCTCTCTTCAGGATTAATGTGCGCATCCCTGAGGGGGCGCTTGTTGCTGTGGTAGGGCATGTGGGTTCAGGGAAATCCTCTCTACTTTCAGCTTTGCTGGGAGAGATGCATAAGCAAGAAGGATCTGTCTCGATCAAGGTACAGGCACAAGATAATGTGTTTGTGCTGCATGTTGTATTTCTTATAGCAAGGTAGCCTGAAATGGTTTTGTGTGAAAACAGTGTTTTTTTGAAATAAGTGCTCTGTTTAATAAACTACATGACCAGTCAAAAGTTTTTGAACAGTAAGATTTTTAATGCTTTTTTTAAAGAAGTCTCTTCTGCTCACCAAGCCTGCGTTTATTTGATGCAAAGTATCAAATAAAACTGTACAATTTTGGAATATTTGTACAATTTAAAATAACTGCTGTCTTTTTGAAAATATTTTAAAATTTAATTTATTCCTGTCATCTCAAAGCTGAATTTTTAGCATCATTACTCAAGTCACATGATCCTTCAAAAATCTAGAATAATTTTCAGATTTTCTGATCAAAAACATGTAGTATTATTATTATTATTATTATGTTAAAAACAGCTAAGTAGAATTTTTGAGGTTTCTCTCTTTATCATCACTTTTGATCAGTTTAAAGCATCAATGCTAAATAAAGTAGTATTTCTATAAAATAAAAAAGCTTTTTATTTCAGATAAACAATCTTTGGATCTTTCTATTCATCAAAGAATCCTGAAAAACTGGTTTAAATATTGATGATAATAAAAATAAAATGTTTTTAGAGCAGCAAATCAGCATATTAGAATGATTTCTGAAGGATCATGTGACACTCAAGACTGAATAATGATGCTGAAAATGTAGCTTTGACTGCAGGAAAAAATTACATTTTAAAATGTATTCAAATAGAATGCAGTTATTTTAAATAGTAAAAAAAATCACAATATTATTGCTTTTGCTATATTTTAGATCAAATAAATGCAGGCTTTGTGAGCAGAAGAGAATTATTTAAGAAACATTAAAATCTTACTGTTCAGAAACTTTTGACTGGTACTGTATGTATTCACTGGGGCTCAAACATTTCAGACCACGAGGGTTTTCATTTATAATTTTAGATTTTTTTTTTTTTTTGTATTAAATAAAATTCACTATATATTAAATATTAATATTTTATATTTCATAGCTTATTTATATTACATAATTTCATGTTAGCAGCATAACAATGTAATAAAAAATGTAATTAAAGATTGAATTTCATAACATCTTAGTATTTGGTTTGTTCCCTTTTTTGCTTTAACGACAGCAGCACTCATTTATGCCACACGCCACATGATTTGAAAATGATCCAAAACACATGTTGTGCTTCTGTGAAACCAAGAACATCTGATTGTCACGTGATCAATGTACCAAATTCACTTATTAGATTTAGAAATGGTTAATTTCATGTCTTAGCTTTTCTTTGTTTTGCTTTAGTAATAACAATGCCTTAAAGGCATTTAAAGTTAAATATAAGAACTGTGTTTTTGGGACTTTTGGGCCCACTGTGTATTTGGAAAGCATTAATAATGGAATGACAAAGAAATACATTGAATATCTGACTGTCTTTCAGGGCTCTGTGGCTTACGTGCCTCAGCAGGCTTGGATCCAGAACGCCACTCTCAAAGACAACATTTTGTTTGGACGGGAGGCAAAAGAAAGCTGGTACCAGAAGGTAGTGGAGGCTTGTGCTCTTCTACCAGACCTGGAGATCCTACCCGGAGGAGACTTGACAGAGATTGGGGAGAAGGTAAATAACGACCTCAAAATGATGATAACTTTGTAATAACCAAGCATGATAGATTGAAGGTTAAAGGGATAGTTCATTCAAAAATGAAAATTACCTCATGATTTACTCACCCTCAAGCCATCCTAGGTCTATATGACTTTCCTTTTTCTGACAAATACAATCATGGTTATATTAAAAAATGTCCTGGCTCCAAGATATATAATGGCATTGAATGGCTGTTGAGATTTTAAAGTCCAATAAAGTGTCTCCATCCATCATAAAAAGTACTCCACATGATGCATAGAGATTTTGGTTTATAAAGTTTTAAATAATTTCGTACACAAACTCATTGATTCACTTCAGAAGGCTTTATTAAGCCCCCACAGCTGTGTGGAGTACTTTTTATGATGAATGGATGCACTTTATTGGATATCAAAATCTCAACAGCCATTCTCTGTCATTATAAAGACTGGAAGAGCCAGGAGATTTTTTAGTATAACTGCAATTGTATTCGTCTAAAAGAAGAAAGTCACATATACCTATGATGGCTTGAGGGTAAGCAAATCATTTGGTAATTTTCATTTTTGGGTTGATTATCTCTTTAAATCCACGTGCTGTCTCAGGCTGCTTTTAATGCAACAGTCTGACAAAATTTAAATATATAATAGCAGTCATCTAGGTTAATCATGTGGACTTTGTCATTTTAGGGCGTGAATCTGTCTGGTGGTCAGAAACAGCGGGTGAGTGTGGCCAGGGCTGTGTACTGCAACTGTGCAGTGTATCTGCTGGATGACCCGCTCTCTGCTGTGGACGCTCATGTGGGAAAACACATCTTTGAGAAGGTCATTGGACCTCAGGGGTTGCTACAAGGCAGAGTAAGGCCAAGTTTTAATCTAAATGTGCGACCTTGGACCACAAAACCAGCCATAAGTAGCATGGGTATATTTGTAGCAATAGCCAAAAATACACTGTATGGGTCAAAATGATACATTTTTCTTTTATGCCAAAAATCATGAAGATATTAAGTGAAGATCATGTTCTATGAAGATATTTTGTAAATTTCCTACCATAAATATATCAAAACTTAATTTTTGATTAGTAATATGCATTTCTAAGATCTTCATTTGGACAACTTTAAAGGCGATATTCTCAAAATTTTGATACTCTCAGTTTCTCAGTTTCAAAAAACTGACCCTTATGGCTGGTTTTATTGTTCAAAGACACATACTGTATGTGTACATCTCTTCTAGACATTTCTCATCACACATGCTACTCTTTCAGACTCGGGTTCTGGTAACCCACGGGCTAAGCTTCCTGCCCCAGGCTGACCTTATTTTGGTCATGGTGGATGGAGAAATCACAGAGATGGGCTCTTACACAGAGCTGCTGGGCAGACAGGGTGCTTTCGCTGAGTTCCTGCGTACCTACACCAACACAGAGCAGGAGGAGGTGGAGGAGTCAGTGGGAGGTGAGGCTGGCTTCCTCACATCTGAAGTTCTTTCATGCTTTCATGCATCTGTCCTTTCACATAGCTGTTTCCTCTAAATGATGACTATTGTTCACGTTGTGTGTGTTGGTCTTTCTTCCAAATCTGTGTCTAGTGATCTTTTTTGGTCTGTATGTCTGTTTTCATCTCCATTTGTTCTTATTTGTTGTGTCCCCTCTGTTGGCTCTTCAGAGGAGGGAGGGGAGGCAGAGGACGAAAAAGGGAAATCTGAAGGTTTGAGGGTGTAATTGGTCCCAGGGGCCATAAAAATCGAATAGGCCTGCTCGTACTGCATGTTAGAGTAGGGCTTTTTATCCCGGTCTGAGGCCTGAAATTTATTTTTTAGTACTTTCCCCCTACATTACCATTGGACAATAGCTCACGACCCTTAGATTTGTCTATTACACATGCTTGCACTGTGCTCCGTTTTGCTGGAGAAAATGGTACCCCTTTTCACTGTAATAGAATTGGATCCCCCCTCAACTCACTTGAGAGCATAGCAATGATGTAACTACATAATTCATGTACAAATATTATTACAGTTTAAATGAACTCTTTCTATTTTAGTAGGATTTTTTTGTTTTTAAATAGAAATGATATTTACACATGGTATTTATAAATAAGATAATTTCATTTCATATATACAGGGAAAGTTCTTTCTTTGTAGTCTGTCCAGGACATTACCATTAATCATTTTTCTTTTTGAATGAAGCACTGTGAATGGCTTCAAACTTTGACCTTCACCAGTCTTGTCGCTGTGTCAGTTCCTCATGTGTCTGAAGTGCTGAGCAGCCTGCTGGTGATTCTTCTAACCTTAACCCATACCTCTGAGTCTAAAACATTGATTTAGTGTCTGCACTTTTGTTAGACTGTCTTTCATTTCAGCTGGACTGAGAGGTGTGGTTGCTTAGAAGCAAATTATGACTGCCTTTTATTGCCATGTTAAATATATAGACATGTTGGTACTCAAGTGCAGCCTGGTGTTTTAGTCGCTGAAAAAGCTTGTCTTATAGTCTAAAGTCCATGTAAAGCAATATTAAATGTGTGTTCTGAGTTTGTCACACCACAGGAAAATGTTATTAACCAATCAGCCAAATGTAAATGATAAAAAACCTGCCAAGTAAATAAAATGTCAAAATCTTAAAAAACAAAAAACAAAAAGAGGCATTCTCCGCTCTCAAATGCTCACTGTCGCCACTGAAACCAAGCCCATTTGCGGGAGAGCTGTCAACTACAGCTACAACCTACAACTGAGCTGTTTTGTAAATTATTGCAACCAGGCAATATGCATTTAAGGCATAGCTAGCTAGCAAACTGTAGGCTATAGTAACTAACGCTAATGACAGGAGCTCACGATTTAGTGGGCGAACCACTGATGCTAATGCACGTTAGATAATGTGTTAGTGCAGAGACATGATTTCAGTCCCGCCCAAAAAAAATCCTGAACACAAAAATGGTTAACACAGTCTAACTCCACAATTCAGTATTACATAACTCAGTCTTCGTAACAAATTTTTAGCACTGTATTTCTAACATTTATTATGTGTTCAGAAATGATGATCTGAATAGCCTTTACATGGACTTTAAGGAGTCTGTTGGTAAAGTACGGATGTGAAAAAGCATGAAGCATGCAGGAAAATATGTATAGTTCTGTCTGATTTAGTATATGTTTTCTCACCCACAGAAGCAGTCCCACGAAAAGGGCTTGAGAATGGGGGCCCTGCTGCCCTGTTGGGGTAAGAGATACCTAATAACTTTTCTGATTCATTTCTTTGTTATGAAGCAGTGTGTTCAGACCTGTTGAGACATGATGAATCACTAGCGGCAATATTTTGTCTTTCTTAATTTGTGCTCATATGATAAATCTGAACTCATATGATAGATTTGTGAGAAACAGGTAGAAATCTAATTGGTTATTTACTGATAAACTCTTTGAGCTTGAATAACATGGTGACCAAATGACTGAGTCGTTGAATCAGTCATTGCTTCATCTGTCATGAATTCCAAATGTTGTCCTTCATTTTTACAGATAAAAAACAAAAACAAAACCATGTAAAAACCTACTGCATCAGATCTTGTATAGTGTATATGCACACTCACTTGTTTGTGCTAGATAGTAGAAATCTCTTGTGTTACAGCTGATAAGCATGCTATATTATATCTAACAACCATTTAAAATTATAGTTTACCCAAAAATGAAAATTCTGTCTTAATTACTCACCCTCATGTCGTTCCAAACCTATAAGACCTTTGTTCATCTTCAGAACACAAATTAAGATATTTTTGATGAAATCTGAGAGCTCTCTGACCCTGCATAGACAGCAATGCAACTGACACGTTCAAGGCCCAGGAAGGTAGTTAAGATATCTTTAAAATAGTCCATGTGACATCAGTGGTTCAACCTTAATTTTATGAAGCTGAGAATGATTTTTGTGCACAAAGAAAACAAATATAATGACTTTATTCAGCAATTCCTTCTCTTCCATAGAATAGAACAGACTGTTGAGTTTGAACAACATGAGGGTGAGTAATTGACCTTTTGCAAATAGCTTGATTGACAGGCAGTCTGACCAATCATAATGCAGAATCTGCCATTTCCAACAAACAAATCAGACAGGAGAGAGTATGGATTAACTTTGGTGGACTTACACTTGGTAAAACTTTATTTTGTGCTTTATGTAAATATGAAAAGACGATTGGTTCACGTGCCACTTGAACAGAGTTCAAATACAATCTGTCACGACACATTAAGGAGCCACAAAACAGTATTTATTGTTTGAATTTCTTACAAAATGACAAATTTAAAGCTGGAGCCTTGTTTCATACCAGAAGTAACCTGCTCAGTCTTGTCTATCTGTGTGTTGTCAGTTTTCTTTTTGCTCTGTAACGTATATTTCACTGCTTGTTGTGTAGTGTGAGATTGGAATTGTATATCGGACATAGCAACAGTAACTAAGGAGGGCGAGTTTTTGCGAAGAAAAGAACGAAAGAATTTTCATTTTTGGGTGAACTAACCCTTTAACATTTAAGTCATGTACTAAAATTTTGACATTATTTACTAGCCTGCTGTTTCTCTGTGTTCTGTAGGCAGAGTCAGAACTCTCTTAATGCAGCAGGCACAGGTAAAACCCCACAGAAAACTGAACCGAATGATGTTGCTGCCACAAAGAAGACCAAATCTGCTGAAGCTGCACGACTAACTGAGGCTGACAAGGCTAACACTGGAAGGGTATGAGTCAGCTGTCTCCGTCAGGATGTGAGAGCATGGTCTCTTTTTCCATTTGATTTTGAGATTTAGTGAATGTTGTTTGTTGTGCAGGTGAAGCTGTCTGTGTTTTGGGAGTACATGAAGGCTATCGGCTTGCCCCTGTCCATCTTCAGTATCTTTCTGTTCTTCTGTCATCATCTGTCCTCTCTGGGCTCAAACTACTGGCTCAGTCTCTGGACAGATGACCCAGTTGTCAACAACACTCAGCCCAACAGAGAGATGCGTTTAGGGGTGTATGGGGCCCTCGGACTTTCACAAGGTGATTTAAGTGACATTCAGTCAGTTTTTAATATGATAACTTGTATTCAAGGTCAATTGCATACATAGCCTCCTCAGTCAAGCTTTTAGATTATATTAGCTTGTAGTTACATGGATATATGCATATTCCATAGTTATATGATGTACAAAAAGCCTTTAAAATTAAAAACCATATTGAATTGTCTTAGTGTAAAAAAAAAAAATGCATTGCCTTGTATTTTGGGGGCTGCAGTTTAACATGAATATTTCAGTTAACAGTAAATATTTCAACTGAAATGAACAGTTCTGCAAAAATTAAAGTGCACACATCCGGCAGGTAGAAAGCTCACAAAAAAGAAAAGGTTTGCACACCAAAGCTCCATAAATATTTTAAAAAAATTATTTATTACAAGTTCTCACCAACAGTGAAGTGTTTTTTTTTTTTTTGTTTTTGTTTTGTATTTTGAGGTGTCAACATATTCCTTTTTGTAAAATGCACACCTTCCAAAATTTACTAATATTATTATTATTAATTTATTTTTGAAAATATGTCTTAATTTCATAGGTGAAATATACCCTATTTTCATAATATTTTGAAACTTTTTAAGGTAAAAATTTATTGAGAATAGTTTGTCAAAATTGTGTGGTGTTTTTATTTTAAAATAAATGTTAAGTTGCACCCCTTTAATGTAATGCATTTTTATGCAAGTTAACATTATTCTGTATTAATATACCTCTATGTAGGTTTTTATTTTATTTATTTTATTTTTTATTCTGTTTTGAATTTAATTTTTTTTTAATTTAATTTAAACAAAAATGTTAATTTATTTTTTTATTTTTTTTACACATTTATTTTTAATTTAATTATTTTAATTCATTTTTTGTTTTATCTTATTTTTCTAGAAACCAGCTTGATTCTTAAAAGGCAGCTTCTAGTTATTTATTTATTTATTTATTTATTTATTTTCTTTCTGACAGGCATTGCAGTGTTTTGCTACTCTGTGGCGGTGTCTGTTGGTGGGATCTTAGCCTCCCGCTACCTACACCAGACGATGCTCTACAACGTCCTGAGATCGCCCATGTCTTTCTTCGAACGCACACCCAGCGGCAACCTAGTCAACCGCTTTGCCAAAGAGACCGACACCATTGACTCGGTCATCCCTAGCATCATAAAAATGTTCATGGGCTCCATGTTTAATGTGCTGGGCTCATGTGCTGTCATCCTCATCGCCACGCCGCTGGTAGCCATCATCATCCCTCCACTGGGCCTGCTCTACTTCTTTGTACAGGTCAGTCAGTTGTTTTCTCTTGTGCCTGCATCTTTTGGCTAAAATACATTTAAATGGAAACATTTATCTTTTTGTCTCTTATAGCGTTTCTACGTGGCGTCCTCTCGGCAACTGAAACGACTGGAGTCTGTGAGCCGCTCTCCGGTCTACACACACTTTAACGAGACACTGCTGGGAACCAGTGTGATCAGAGCATTTGGAGAGCAGCAACGCTTCATCAGAGAGAGTGACGGCAGAGTGGACCACAACCAAACAGCTTATTTCCCCAGCATTGTTGCTAACCGGTGAGAATTTGCAGAACCTCTCCAGGTTTTTCTTTTCTTGTTTAGATGTATAAGGTATCATTTAGTTAGATATTGTTTGGAAAGTTGATGATATGTGTGTCTTTGTGCATTTGCAGATGGTTGGCAGTGAGGTTAGAGTTCGTGGGCAACTGTATTGTGACATTTGCAGCGCTTTTTGCTGTGATGGCCAGGGACAGCCTTAGTCCAGGTATCATGGGGCTGTCCATCTCTTATGCGCTGCAGGTCAGTCAAACTTAAAAAATGATGTGATACAGACCAGATGTCCATCCAAATCCTTACTGATTCTGTATTTCTCACAGGTTACTGCATCTCTGAACTGGTTGGTACGAATGTCCTCTGAGCTGGAGACTAACATAGTGGCGGTGGAGAAGGTGAAGGAATATGGAGACACAGAGAAAGAGGTCGGTGCACCAGCAGGCAGATTGTGTGTGTTCATTCTGTACTAGTGTAGAGTCCAATCTGTGATTAGCCCTGTTTCCTTCCTTATCTCACACTGTACTAGAGAGATGAAGATATTTAGCGCACAGGGGGTGGGGGATAGTTTATATCCACAAAGGTATTAGTTTCCAGAAGGAATTTGGGTGATTAATGACGTCTCCATGGACTTTTCTTTGCCAACATCAGGATTTTAGACTACAATTTGTATTAAAGGGATAGTTCACCCTCCAGGCATCCTAGGTGTATATGACTTCCTATATTAAAAATTATCCTGGCACTTCCAAGCTTCATAATGACATAGGCGGATGTTTCTCTTCAACTGGTCAAAACAAGTCCAATAAAGTGCATGCACATGCTCTGGGGAGTGAATAAAGGCCTCCTGTAGCGAATCGATGCATTTTTGTAAGAAAACGAGGAGTTGTAAAGAAAAATATTGGAGGATTTCGATGTAAACCAAGAGGAGACTGGGTTTCCTTTGCTAAAGTAAGGAAACTTTGCTACCTTTGCTCCTGTAAACAAATGCATGGCTGTTAGCACAAGTTAGATTATACTGATTATTATGTTTTGAATATGGATATTTTTCTTACAAAAACGCATCGATTCGCTACAGGAGGCCTTTATTCACCCCCCTGGACTTGTTTTGAACTGTTAAAGATAAACCACCACCTATTGCTATAGTCATATACACCTAGGATGCCTGAAGGGTGAGTAAATAGTGGGCTAATTTTCATTTTTGGGAGATCTAACCCTTTAATGTTTTACCACTGGTCAAAGTTGTTTTTTTACTATTTGTAATTAACTAATTAACTTTTTTCTTCACTTGTTTATTTTAAATGGACCTGTGGTGTGACAAATGAATTTTTAAAGTGATTTTTGAAATTATTTAAAAAATTAAAATGATTACATACACTATATAAATATTAGATTATATACATATACTATCATTTAAAAGTTAATACATGTTTTCAGCAAGGATGCTTTAAATTGTTCAAAAGTTTCCATTAAAAAAAAATTTCTGAAGGATCATTAGACACTGAAGACTGCAGTAATGGCTGAGCAAAATGTAGCTTTGCTTCACAGGAATAAATTACATTTTAAAATATACTCAAATAGAAAACCATTATTTGAAATAGTAAAAATATTTCACAAAATGCTACTGTATTTTTGATCAAATAAATGCAGCTTGGTTAAGCATTAGAGACTTTTTTTCAAAAACATTAAAACAAATCCTACCTGTCCCAGAACTCTAATTAGTAGTGTAATAAGCAATTAGCTAATTTAAATAGTATTAGATTAACTATAGCATGTCATTGCAGGACATGTCAACATCCAATAGTATTTCAAGTTAACTTCATGTATTTGTGGTTTCAGTATTGAGATGGATTGTTGAGATGTGATTGGTTTATGCTGCATTAATGCCTTGTTTACAGGCTGAATGGAAGTTGGAGCACTCAACTCTGCCTGCTGGCTGGCCGACCGCCGGTCATATTGAAATCCGCAACTTTGGCTTGAGATACAGAGAGGACTTAGAGCTGGCTATTTCTGATATCTCGGTCAACATTGAGGGAGGAGAAAAGGTGTGTGAAGCCATTACAATATTCAGAATCTGTTCAAGCTTTGACTTCATCAACAATGTCCATTTAGAAGTCTTTTCACCTTCCGTTTCCTTGCAAAGTTAATCATATGTATTTGTATGTTTTTCTTAGGTGGGAATTGTGGGTAGGACAGGAGCAGGAAAGTCCTCTCTGACATTAGGGCTCTTCCGCATCATCGAGGCAGCTCAAGGGGAGATCCGTATAGATGGAGTCAACATCGCTGAGCTGGGCCTGCATGAGCTACGATCCAGAATCACAATCATTCCTCAGGTACTGTACTTAAATACACCTGAACATTCAGTTTTAAAGGTGACCTATTATGTCCCTTTTTACAAGATGTAAAATAAGTCTCTGATATCCCCAGAATGTGTATGTGAAGTTTTTAGCTCAAAATACCTTACAGATAATTTTTTTTCTAGTTTAAACTTGCCATTTTTTTAGAGTACGAGGAAATGTGTCATTGTATCTAACCCTTTAAATGCAAGTGAGCTGGTGCTCCTGGAGAAGAGGGCGGAGCTTCAAGAGCTCATGCTCCACTGCTGTCCTTTGCAAATAAACCAGTGTTGCCAGTGTTTTTCCCTGCAGAATTGGGTTACTTTAACACTTGTTGCTGCAGTTTGTTTTCATGTCCGCGGGTTGAAGCAATCCCAATAATGTTATATTTAGCCTCTGGAATGCACCCTCCCCCCCAGAAATGTGACTGGGCTAGTTTTGAGTAGCAATTGGGCGGGTTTTGTTGTGAAAACCTGGCAACCCTGAAATAAACATTCCACTATTAGTACAACCTGTTATCTTTAGAGAACGTACTCGGTTTAAAAGTTAGTTATCTGATTGTACTGTGCATAATAAATGTGCGTTTATGAATTACACAGACGGGAGCACGAGCGATTTAAAAATAACTTGTGGTGCTCATTCCTTGCTATTAGAAACTTTATATGCCCCATTTGTGATTTATGAGTTTGATAAATTCAAGCGGTTGACTTCACATCGCTTTCATATGCAATTTTTTTTAACAACCACATTCCTATTTACAAGCATTCTGGAAGCACGTGAAGGTAGCATCAGTGAAAACAGGCAGAGAGAATGGTAGCTTTAGCAACATTAGCCTTACAGAGTGCCAAGAAGTGCTTTCAGAAAGACAATTTGGAAAACTAACGCGTGATACTTACTTTGTCTGGAGCTGACATTCTCGCAATTTTAAAACCGAGAACCCCTTTAAGTCACAAAATTGAACTCTTTTAGTTTTTTGTTTTTCTTCTAAATACCGTTTCCTCTGTCTCAGGACCCAGTGCTGTTCTCAGGTTCCTTGCGTATGAATCTGGACCCCTTTGATGGCTACACTGACGAGGAGGTCTGGAGAGCTCTGGAACTCGCACATCTCAAGAACTTTGTGTCTGGCCTGCCTGACAAACTCAATCATGAGTGTTCAGAGGGAGGAGAGAATCTCAGGTATAAACCTCCTTTAAACAATGTTTATTAATCATTTGATTAACATCTAATATTTGACTGTTTCTAACTGGATATTCTGGGTTTCAGTTTGGGTCAGCGGCAGCTGGTTTGCCTGGCTCGAGCTCTCCTCAGGAAGACCAAGATTCTGGTTTTGGACGAAGCCACTGCAGCTGTAGACCTGGAGACGGACAATCTCATACAGTCAACTATCCGAACTCAGTTTGAGGACTGCACTGTTCTGACCATCGCACACCGTCTCAACACCATCATGGACTACACTAGGTAATCTAATTTTCTACTTTTTTAATAATATAACTGCAAGAATATTAAAAGGATACAGTAGTCAACATTTGAAGTGGATCAAAACCTTTCATCACAGTTGTCCCCAAACCAAAACAATACCTGTTCTTGTCTTAGGACAACTTTAATAAACTTTTCTGATCCACTTCAAATGTTGACTACTGTAGTTCACCCAAAAACCCTCATGTCGTTCCAAACTCGTAAGACCTTTGTTCATCTTCAGAACACAAATTAAGATATTTCTGATGAAATCCAAGAGCTTTCTGACACTGTATAGACAGCAACACAACTGACACGTTCAAGGTGTAGAAAGATAGTAAGGACATTGTTAAAATAGTCCATGTGACATCAGTGGTTCAACTGTAATGTTGTGAAGCTACGAGAAGATTATTTTTTTTTTAATGAAATTGTTGAATAACATCATTAGCTTTGTTTTCTTTGCACACAAAAAGCTCTCACATTTCATCAAAAATATCTTAATTTGTTTTCTAAAAAACAGAATTTCTATTTTTGGGTGAATTATCCCATTTTTTTCTTAAAAGGGTGCTGGTTCTCGATAAAGGCCAGATGGCAGAATTCGATTCTCCGTCCAATTTAATTGCCAAGAAGGGAATTTTCTACAAAATGGCCAAAGACTCAGGTTTGGTCTGATAAATAGACATGTCCAGGACTCATAGGGCTACAGCCTATGGAGAGTGGACTTTGTGAGACATGGACTTTGAAGGTACCTCTTCTGTGGGCCTGGAGCTCACACACAGTGTGAAAATGACACCACTCCATCCTCAGCTACTGTAGCTTTCCGTTTCCAATCACATTTTAAAGGTTTCATTGCAAATGCTGCTTTGAAGTTTGTTTGATGCCAACATTTGGGATGTTTGAAACTAGTTTGATTTCTTCATGGCTGTTTTTGTTGTCTGTTTTCATTTGGGAGACTTCTCACTTTACCACTAAGCCGCACTTTCCTGCTAGTGGTTGATTGTTGATAATGAAAACAATTCTATTTGCAACATTGTTTCACTAGAAACAGTAAAGAACAAAGTTTCTTTGTGTGATGTATCACTGATGCAGTGATGCGTTGTATGCTGACCAAACAGCTGCTGGGAGTACGAGGTGCTTCACATCCCAAGCCAAAGTTAATATCTAAGGCTATTCTCATCATCAAGCTAAAAAAAAGTTCAAAACTCAAAAACTCAAGTTTCGCCTCCAGGTAGCCGTTGTTTTCTCTCATTTAATCATTATTTATAGTCTGTGAAAAGCTGTTACAGTATTTCTTTTCTTTCATATATAAAATTATTTTATCATATAACATATTTATTACTGGGTATCTCCCACTAATGGCGACTCAAGCCTCATCTTACCAATATCATGCAGACGAGTCTACGATGACCTTCTGTTTTCATTGGTGTAATGTATGTAGTTGGCGTTTTTGATTTGCAATCTTTGTTTACTATTATTTCTCAGTGATCATTTCACCAAAAGTTATGAATGCACTTATTGTTCTGTATAAAAAGGTCAAACTAGGGTTTATTTTTCAGGTTTGGTGGGAGTGATATTGTTTTAAAAACAAGTAGGAATTATGCTATACCACTTTGAAGTCAGATACCCAAGTCTTAGAGTTTTTTTAAGGACAGGCTGTCATGTAAATGGCCGTACCTGCCGAGCTGTGTGCTGTGTGCTTCACTCTGTGTGCTGTATACCATATATCTGTTGAATGTTCGCTTGAGTGCGACGCGCCGTTTCATTCAGTACCTCCATTCTAGATCATTTAAGCCTTCTGAGTTTTTTTTTTTTAAAGGCCAATCAGTTTAATTAAAGAACTGGCAAAGACTTCAAATGATTAAAAAAAAAAAAAAAGATATATCTGATTTGTTACATATTTATATGATTTGTATGTAAGCATAAAGTTATTATTTGATATTTGTATACATGCACTAGTTTTAAGTGTACTTAGTTTCATAAATCAGGCTGACATGTACAGGGGAAATATAAATAAATTTTTATAAAGAGCCTTTTGTTAGTGTTTTAACTGACCGAAATCAGTCTTTTGACAGAATGAGAAAGAAAGCAATAACTTCTGATCACTACTACCAACATATATTTTACTGAAGCTGTCCAGAAAATAAAAAGAGCATTTTCAAGTTTGACAGTCTCACATGAAGTGTGCATGGAAACATTATAAATATATAAAAATACATATACAGTACAAAATACATAAATACTGATTTAAAGTTTTAGATTATGGAAAAATACTAGTATTAATACGCACAGAAAATTTCTCTTTAAAGATGGATGAGTGTTGCATTGATTTTAACATGAATGGATGTTTCACATCCTAAATAGCTTAAAATAGATACATCTTTCACCTTTATGGGAATTTAGGGTTTAATGTGCTGACATAATAATTAATAAGTTCTTGTGACAACCTGAAAAGGTTCAAGTAGAATTGTGACTAGCTCCTACGGCTGTGTCTTGCCATGATCTATAACAATAACCTACAAATTTCCACAAAACCTCGCTCTGACAACAGTGATAGGTGGTGAACATGGCTGTGCACACTGACCTGCTGAACACCTCTGTGGTAAAATAATGTTACTCAAGTCTTCATATTCTGAGATGAGATTGTTGACGACGTGAGGGAATCATTCTGTTCCTTCAGCACCTCAGACGTCAGTTGAAAATCAGTAGGAGAATGCTGAAGCACACCGCTTCTGTAATACTGTTGAAAACATGGAGACCTGCTCTGGCAGAACAGCTATTACGGGCAAAACCTCTTCGTCCTGAGCTTTGTGCTTCTCTTGGTTGAGAAGGCAAGATATGCCCTTTAAGTAAGTTCTGTGATGAAAAGATTCAGCAGGTTTGTTGGTGAGATTTTCTGCACCATTTTTACAGTCTCTCCTGAATAAAGAGATGAATCACTGATGGTTCTTCTGGTAGTGGAGATTCACACTAGCCCAGCCTCCCGGCACATTCGATAGAACTGACCACGCTGAGAGATCAGATTGCATGGTGAGTCCATCTCTGTGATGTGCCCTCTGTCCATCACAATCACCCTGTTGAGAACAGTTGAATAGGTTTGAGTTATTGTCTGTGTTCATAATCATATTCCTTTTAGAAATAAACACATGCTCTGTGTTATACCTAGTGTAGTCCATGATGGTGTTGAGACGGTGTGCGATGGTCAGAACAGTGCAGTGCTCAAACTGAGTTCGGATAGTTGACTGTATGAGATTGTCCGTCTCCAGGTCTACAGCTGCAGTAGCTTCATCCAAAACCAGAATCTTGGTCTTTCTGAGGAGAGCTCGAGCCAGGCAAACCAGCTGCCGCTGACCCAAACTGAAACCCAGAATATCCAGTCAAAAACAATCAGGGATGCGTTTCCCAAAATCATTGTTGGATAACTATAGTTCCATTGAACTCTATTGGTAATGGCGAAACTTGTGACCATAGTTTTGGGAAATGCACCCCAGATCAAATGTTATGGTGTGTGCACATCAAAAGCGCAACAAATATTTGCATTGCATTACTCAAGGTCCTTGCTCACTAATTTTTGTATGTGTTTTTTCGTATCAGTCATCCTAAAAATGTGTCACATGCAGAAACCTTGTATACTGAATCCAATGCGTGTTAATCCGTCGTGACAACATTTGCAAAATCATACAAAATGGAGTTTTCAAGCAGTGAGGATGTTTTTGTTGTTTGTTTGTTTGCCTCTCTCTTCTTAAAAAGAGAAAATATTGGGTCCATCCAATTCTGAGATTGCATAGAGTTAGTAAGTCGTATTTATATTTTAACATGGAAATTTTGGTGCGGTGTGCGAGGACCTTAACTCTAGATTACTTGCAAGATGTTTGCACTAATAAAAACATGATGGTACTTTTCTCTATTTTTTTAATGTAACTGGACGTCTTCGATAAACTCTTCACTGTCAACGTGTCATGCGAATTTCCCGCTCAAGTTGAAATTTCTCAACTTGTGTGGAAGACATTTGAAGCAAGTATCGTGCGTTTTGAGGCAATTTTGTGTGTATTCGTGTCTTTACATGAATTTACGACTCTGTATGTAATCTACTTGCACAAATAATTACATTTAATTTTAGTGTGCATACATCATTAGTCAAATGATGAATAAATACTGTTGAGAAGAGCTTTATACCTGAGATTCTCTCCTCCCTCTGAACACTCATGATTGAGTTTGTCAGGCAGGCCAGACACAAAGTTCTTTAGATGTGCGAGTTCCAGAGCTCTCCAGACCTCCTCGTCAGTGTAGCCATCAAAGGGGTCCAGATTCATACGCAAGGAACCTGAGAACAGCACTGGATCCTTGAGGGAAAAGGTTAAATATAAAACACTTTATCTTTAAGTCTTTTTAAGGTTTGTTTTGGTATTTTAACTGTTTTTCCACTCTTAGATACCTGTGGGATGATGGTTATACGAGACCTCAGTTCATGCAGTCCTATCTCTGCAATGTTTATCCCATCTATGAAGATCTTTCCTTTTGCCGCCTCAAGGATCCGGAAGATTCCCAGAGCAAGAGATGATTTTCCAGCCCCTGTTCTTCCCACAATTCCAACCTGAATAGATTCAGTGATTAACTTAGAATGTAATGGAAAAATGAAACACAAATATGTCACGGTGTGTTTAGATCTTATATTTACTTTCTCTCTCTCATTAACACTGAGGGAAATTTCTTTTAAGGCCCAGTCAAGACCCCTGCGGTACTGAAGTCCATATTCCTGGAATCCAATGGATCCGGATCTGGGCCAATCTGATGGGAGTGGACTGTCCTCAATTGTCCATGGTGCCTGCAACAACCAAAGACTAACTTAGTGACCTCAAGAATGAACATAAAAATATGCTTTGGCTACAGGAATTTATGGAGAAAAACCGCTTTTAGACCAACATTACCTCTTTTGTTGTTTCGGCATATTCTTTCACTCGCTCAACAGACACTATGTTGTTTTCTACATCTGTCCATGCCCGCACAATCCAGCTAAGGATACCAGTAACCTGCAATGTCATTTTTCATGAGAAGTTGTTGCCTAACATGTGGTTGTCCAAAGTTTTCTTGATGAGTTCCCTACCTGGAGAGAGTGCGACACAGCTAGTCCCACGATTCCAGGGCTTAAAGTTGCCCTTCCCATAACAGAGAGAATAGCTGCAGCAAGGACCAACAAGTTACCTAGGAACTCTAGATTTACTGCCAGCCACCTATTGGAATAACATTTAAGATATTGTACAAAGTTGGACTGGATTATCGGTAACCAAAGGCTTGTTTCCACCAAGCAGTACGGTTCAGTACAGCACAGTTCGGTATGCAATTATTTCCGTTTCCATTTTTAGAAGCTGTGAATGGTACTAAAACAGCAAACCGTACTGTACAACTTTTTGGGGACCCTTTTGTTGGGGTGCCTAGCACGGTACCAAGAATGGAGCTAGACCATTCGATCCTGAAAGGCTGGTGTCCTGCAGCGTTTAGCTCCAGCTTGCCTCAACACACCTGCCGGAAGGTTTCTAGCATGCCTAGTACGTGCTTGATTAGCTGGTCCAGGTGTGTCTAATTAGGGTTGTAGCTAAAGTCTGCAGGACACCGGCCTTCCAGGACAGAGTCTGGGCACCCCTAAGCTAGAATCACTGCAGAATACAGATTGGTTGACAGAGAATCGTCTCTTGCGCTTTCTGGCGTACACAACGCCTGTCAAGTAAGGGTACTGTTGGCAGTGGAAATGCAAGTTGGGTCAGGGTGTTTCGTCCCGAATCGTACTTTACTGAACTGTACCACTTGATAGAAACAAGCCAAAACAATGAATAAGCCATAACTGATTCTGACCTGGTTGCCACAAATCTTGGGAAATAGGATGTTTGATTGTGGTCCACTCGGCTGTTAGCCAGTAGGATAAACCTAGACTGTTCTCCAAAGGCCCGAATCACACCGACTCCTTGGACTGTCTCGTTGAAATGAGTATAGATGGGTGATCGACTCACAGACTCTAGTCTACGCAACTGGCAGGATGTGGCCACGTAGAAGCTCTAAAAACACAGGAGAATAGATGTCAGACTGGCACTCCTTGTTATGATACTCACACATATTGAGCAATCTCTAGTAGCATACCTGGACAAAGGCATAGAGCAGAGTGAGTGGCAGTATGATCACTCCTGCGAAAGGAGTCGCCATCAGCACGATAATGCAAACCTCCAGAAGTTTGAACACATAGCCCAGCATCATCTTCAGTCCATCAGGGATCATGCAATCAATGGCGTCTATCTCTTTAGAGAAACGATTGAGAAGGTTACCACTGGGCGTACTCTCAAAGAACGACATAGGAGAGTGAAGTATGTTGTTGAGAAGGTCCAAATGAAGATGACGGGAAGCAATAATTCCGCCAAGTGAAATTGCCACAGTAGTGCCAAAAATTGCAATTCCTGCAATACAATAAGATAGTTAATGACTTAGAACAAGACAATGTTCAATGACACTCAATGAGGGTTGAGGAACATGAGGGATTTTGAACCTTGTGCAAAGCCAAGAGCTCCAAAAACGCCAAGCTTGAGATCCGTGTCGACCTGTGTTCCATTTACAACCGGGTCATCTGCCCACAGACTTAGCCAGTAGTTGTAGGCCAGTGAGGCACCTTGCTGGAACGCATAGAGGAAGATGATGGGGATGATGAAGGCCAAGCTGATGGTCCTGAAGTACTCCACATACATCTCCAGTTTCACCTATGTGTAAAGAAGAAGGGTAAGGAACAACACTATGGATGATATAGTGCACATTCAGGGTATATTATGGTGTTCAGAATAATGAAGCTCAAAGACCTGTAATCAGGGGTTAAAATTAGATCCCTGTGGTGACATGAAAGTATCTGAAACCCTTGTCACTGACCTGTATCTGAACTTTCAAATTGACCTGCCACTCTAAATCTTTGGCCTTTGTTGCTGAGTTACGTGTGAATGTATATTTGGATGTGTCTACCCATTGTTTGAAACGTCTGTTGATGTGGCTCTATTACTTACTCTGCCTGTGTGAGCTTTGTCAGCCTGGGTGAGTCTTCCAACTTCCTCCTGGTCCTGCTCCTGTTCTGCGTCAGATATGGCCTCCATGGTTTGTATACTGGCACCTCCCATGTCTCCACTTCATTAAACAAAATTGACAGAAAGGTAAATATGTGCTCTTCAACAGAACTTGCATTTGCATTTGCGTTTTCAAAACTTGGTTACTTTTACCTGATGAGTTGCTCTTGGGAGAGGTCAATAGAGAAGTCTGTCATGCTGAGACGAGATACTGATTTTCTGGTCCCTAAAACAAGGTGAATCTGCATTTTTAACTGTATTTCTGTTGAAAGTCATCAGTTATGCTCAGCACTCATTCTTTTATCTTACCTCTGTGAGTGGCACTTTCCTTGCGTTCACTAACGGAAAAAGCTTTCACAAAGTCTGCAAAGGCGTTCTTCCTACTCAAAAGCTCGGCGTAAGAGCCCATCTCCGTTATTTCTCCATCTTCCATCACCAGGATCAGGTCAGCCTGGGGCAGGAAGCTCAGCCCGTGGGTCACCAGAATACGAGTCTGTTTTAGCAAGCATTGGAGAGCATCATCAAGCAAGCTAGTTAGTTAGTTTGTTATTAAAGGATTAATTAACTTCCCGAATAAAAATTTACTCAACCCCATGTCATCCAAGATGTTCATGTCTGTCTGTCTTCAGTCAAAAAAAAATAAGGTTTTTGAGGAAAACATTCCAGGATTTTTGTCCATATAGTAAACTTCAATGGTGGCCAGCGGGTTGAAGGTCCAAACTGCAGTTTCCTTGCAGCTTCAAAGGGCTGTACATGATCTGAGCAATCGGAGCAATTTTCCAAAAAAAAAAAAAAACTAGCAATAAGATGTGTGTCTAATCATGTTGGAAAAGTCACGTTGGTTAGTTCTTCGTCTGTGTGCTTTGATTCAAAAAGTTAAGGAAAGTGGAAAAATTGCATCTCATTTTGTCTTCCAACGTCAAAATCGTCTGACATCATTGTTTGACCTTTTTTTTTTTTTATTTATTTTTTTTTTTTTCCTTTGCACGTTCATGTTGTAAACATTGGGGCGGTACTTTGCCAATGTCACGCATACATGGTTACGTAATGTGTGAGGTCAAGCTAGTGCATTTCTGATTAAAGTATATAAATTAAATTGTTGGGTTTTTTTTTTTTAGAATATGACATTGTTTCACTAGATAAGATCCTTATTCCTTGGCTGGGATTGTGTAGAGCCTGTTGAAGCTGCATTGAAACTGCAGTTTGGACCTTCAACCTGTTGATCCCCATTGAAGTCCACTATATGGAGAAGAATCCTGGAATGTTTTCCTCAAAAACCTTACTTGCTTTTCGACTGAAGAAAGAAAAACATCTTGGATGACATGGGGATGAGTAAGTTATCTAGAAATGTTTATTCTGGAAACGAACTAATCCTTTAAGCCTGAAAGGTTCCCTTTCAATTCAAGAGCTGGAAATTGAATTAAATTGGCTACATCCAATTTTGCTAAATTCCAGTTATCTAATTGGCTAGTCTGTCTAGCCAATAAACCTTTTTAAACATTTTTCAAAACCAATTTTAATTCTGTTTTCTTACATTCAAAATGTGACTCTGCATCCTATTTGCTATTTTAATTTAGAATTCATAACTTTTCACATAATACATTTTGAGGTCACATTTTATCTTACTTGTGTTTTAATTCTTACCTTATTTTTAAGAACTCCGTTAGGGCCAATGACTTTTTCAAAGATGTGCTGACCAACATGTGCATCCACAGCTGACAAGGGATCATCCAGCAGGTAGATATCAGCCTTCCTGTAGACTGCACGTGCCAAACTCACTCTCTGTTTCTGGCCTCCTGACAAATTTAGACCCTGTGAACATTGTAAAAATGTAGTTGGAGTTTACCCTTGACTTTGCTGATGTTTGAAAAAGTTTTAAAAGAACTTTAAAAGACTTAATAGTCAGTGTTTACCTTTTCTCCAATCTCTGTGGTGTCTCTTGCAGGTAGGATCTCCAGGTCTGGTAGAAGAGCACAGGCCTCTAACACTCTCTGGTACCAGCTGTCTTTCCTCTCACGCCCAAACAAAATGTTGTCTCTGAGAGTGGCGTTTTGGATCCATGCTTGCTGAGGCACGTAAGCCACAGAGCCCTGAAAGAAAGTGTTAGCAATCTTATATGTGGAATATGTGAATGATGGCAATATATTTTTAGTAATTTTCCGAATGATTCACCGATACTGTGACATGGCCACTTTTCTTTTCCATTTCTCCCAACATCGCTGACAGAAGAGAGGACTTTCCACTGCCCACATGACCTACCACAGCCACCAGTGAACCCCGCTGCACTTTGACATTGATCCTGCAGAAATTAACCATTGCCAGATTATCATCTTTATATATTTAGGAATGGTGGGCCTACAGAGATCTTTCAGCAGGGATTTTAATTTACAGTAAGTGATAAATATATTCAAAGGCGCCTACCTCCTGAGACATGGTGTGTTATCTTTAGACCAGCTGAAAGTACCGTTGTCAATAACAACACCATCAACATCTGACAAAAGAATGAAATAAAGAGGTGAGCTTTTCATCGTTACAGATTCACTGCGTTCCAAACCTCTATGGCTTCCTCTATTCTGCAGAATATTAAAAGATTTTTTTTCATGGTCTTTGCTATGGAAGCCCATTTCCACTACTGAATTAAAAAAAGTTATTGTGACTTTTAATCCATAGTTCTGACTTTTTTTCTCAGAATTGTGTGATATAAACTCATAACTGCAAGTTATAAAGTCAGAAATGTGATATAAACTCAGTTGCAAGAAATAAAGTCAGAACTGCAAGATAAGTTTGTATCTCGCAATTCTGATGTTTTTTCTCAGAATTCTGACATATAAACTCGCAAGTTATGAAGTTCAATTTTGAGGGGGGAAGAAAACTGATATGTTCTCAGAATTAAGTTTATATGTCACAATTCTGACTTTATAACTCACAATTGCATTTATATAGAATAATTTTGAGGAATAAAGTCAGAATTGTGAGTTTATATCTCGCAATTCTGACTTTATAACTTGCAATTGCGTTTATATAGAATAATTCTGAGGAAAAAAGTGAGTTTATATCTCGCAATTCTGGCTTTATTTCTAAGAATTGTGAGTTTGCCTCCTAATTCTGTCTTTATAACTCACGATTACGTGTTTATATATCATGATTCTGAGGAAAAAAGTCAGAATTGTGAGATGTAAACTCACAATTGCGAGGGGAAAAAAAGTCGCAATTACCTTTTTCTGTTTTGTATTCAGTGAAACGGGCTTTCATAGTTTTCAGTGCCGTTGCAATTAATATTAGCTTCAAAAAAGACAGAGATACTATCATAAATATCATAAAAGTGGCCCATACAACTCTTGGACATTACCGCATATTTTAATAAATAGTGTGAAGACATATAGCTTTGTGAGAGAAACAGACTAAAACAGTTTTCACCAAAACTAACCTGTCTCAGAAATGAACTCAATCTGAATTTTTATCATGAACCAAATTAGTCTGATTCATGATGGGAATTCAGATTTAGATTCCGACTTCAAAAACAGGCTAGTTTCAAAGAAAAAGTCATATAGGTTTGGAACAACTTGGAGGTGAGCAAATGATGACAGAAATTTTATTTTGGGGTGAACTATCTCTGTGTATTGTGTATTATGAACTATAAGTGTGCTTTGGACTTGAGGCTCATAAAACTATTTGAGTTAATGAGGCAACAGGGTGATGATAATTATTTAGATGAATAGGTTTCCATTATTTTTTAAACATCCATGAAACATTAATGACCTGGCTCTGTTATTAGTGGTATTCAGAGAGAAAGTCAGAAGCATTTTTACAAAAACTTCTCTTTGACCTTTAATATAAAAAAGTAGCAGTTTTAATAAATTGATTTTAAAATAGACCTTTAACACACAAAAATGTGGAAAAGTTATATAAATATAATTACAGCTCCAAAGCTGAAAATTCCCGTTCACTAACCGCTAAATGAAGTCATCATACGCATTTCAGCCGTTACCAACACCCACCTCATAGCCACAAAATTTCCTTGTAGTGTTTGTTGAATTACAGCTTTTAAATTCAAGTAAGCTTGTCTTGCAGAATAACTGGAAATATATCCTTTAAGGTGGGTCTTTTTGGCAGATTAGTAACTCATTATTTTTGTTTTTGGCATGCCGGTTTTGTTATGGCTTTTTGAATTAGAACACCGCCATCACATTGATAGAGAAAAATCTCTGTATTGCTCAACATGTATAAAAATGTTGGTCATCTGTAGCTTATAAAGCTGTTGTATGTCAGAGGAAAGTCTGAAAAGAAAGACAAGCTAATGCACTCACCAGGATGGTAGAGAACTCTCTCCACACTTTCCAGTTTCAGCTCGTCTTGACAGAGAAACTTCCCGAGGCGTTTGAGAGAAACCACAGCCTTAGAAACAAGAAGAAACAAATTCCTTGAAAATATGCTAATATAAACACAAAAGCATTCAAATGTTTGAATGACAGTACTGCCACTCACCTGCATGGTAGTGCTCATTGCAAAGGGCAGTTGACTGAGTGGAGCTTTGAGAATGTTAATGAGAGCCATGGACACAAAGACCTTCTGAGCATCCAGAACATGCTTCTCATCAATCAGCACGTACACCCCAAACATGGCAAATGCAATCTGAAGGCAAAGTGGTGTACATGATAAATCTATTCAGTTGTCACAACTATATGAATGTGTTCAGATGACGACAATGATGAAATGTACCAAGAAAGTGGAGGAGTTGAAGGAGGCGATGGATATGGAGTAAAGGATCTGAGACTTCTTCAAAGCATTCAGCTCTTTTTCCCTATAGCCAAGAACCCGTTCTCTAAAGGCGTTCTCCCAGGCGTAAAACTTCAGGATCTTTATTCCGCTCAAGATCTCGTTCATAAGCTTAATGCGTCCGTCCATGTACTTCATCTGGACCTCCTGAGAGCAGCAAACAGGTTAAAACACATGCGAAAGAGACATGAGACATGAGAATCACGCAAGCAAACTTGTTTACAAGACCAGACGGGAAACAATATGGTCGAGTTTCAATTCTTTGGATGTTTAAGACAAAGCAATTTCAATTTTACAACAACGCAAAATCCTGTGGTTTTTACCATGTTCATAACATCAGAGCATCAAAGGATAGACCGTCCACATGCTCGTGTTTTAAATCATTTGTAGGCTTGAAGCAGTCGCCACAGCACGAATATATTATCACGAAATATCATCTATTTGACTGAATGGACCAATATACTGTAGACCATACCTGAAGCTTGCTTCTCATTTTGGCAATGAACCCATTCAAAGGGAAGATGAGAATTACAGTGGCAATGCCAGCCAACGCAGATGGGCCGAGGCGCTGTACAGACATTTAAATAAATAAATTTTAGATGTGTGAATAAAAATTGGGGTTCAACAGCTTGTCCTTGGGGCAGTATCCTTAAAGTTCATATAAAGGCAATTCAGAGAATTGTTTCTAAACACATTATAAATGTTAGAAACGTATTGCTAAAAAACATGTTACAAAGACTGTGAACTATGTAGTAATGTAGGAATTGAGGAGTTAGAACATTTAAACAGTTTTTCATGAATTTTGTGTTCAGTATTTTTTTTTGGGTGGGTCTCGATGACGCACTGGAGCCACAAAGCTGGCCCCTCCCCCAGTGTTGCCAAGTCTCCAGTTTTCCCGTAAAATTAGGCTATTTAAACACTGTTGCCGCAGGTTGTTTTTCATGTCCACAGGTTGAAGCAACCCCAATAACTTGAAATTCAGCTCCTGGAATGCGAATTTTACCAAGAAAACCCTGCCAGAAATTTGTATTTTACCCCCTGGAATGTGATTTTTACCGAGGGGACCTCCTCCGAAATGCAATTGGGCTAGTTTTGAGTAGCAACCGCTACTCATTTGCAAAACCTGGCAACTTTTCCTTCCCCTAACACTATAACAACTGAAGCGCATTTACATCAGTGGTTTGTCTCCTAGTTTGGAGTAGCAATTTGTAAAAACCTGGCAACCCTTCCTTCCCCTAGCAATCGCAAGTTATTGTCATTACCGTTAGTTACTACAGCCTACAGTTTGCTAGCTAGCAATGCCTTTGTCACGTAAATGCATATTACCTGTTTTATAGCTGTGTAAATCCAATTGACCTTTCGCAAAGACAAGCCGTGGTGTACTCTAGCTACAAATAAAATATTGATAAAGTATTTTACCCCCTGGAACGTGATTTTTTTTTTACCTGGAGACTGCCCTCGAATTGCTATTTGGCTAGTTTTAAGTAGCAATTGGGCATGTTTTGTTGCCAACAGCCTCAGATTAAGGGGTATGTATGAAAGCGCAAAGTTAAAGCATGAAAAAAACATGAACTAACATCATAACATGTTTTATTTAAACCGCGGAAAGACATCAGTACACACCATTTTACAAGTTTAAATCCACAAGTTAATCTACTCTGCTGTCTTTTTTGTTCGTTGGACAAAATGGGGGATTCGGCGTTACGATTGGTCAGATCACCTGTCAATCAAGCTCCCTGCAAAGGGTCAATTAAGCTGCTAGAGGGAGCACCTATTCAGGTTGTAGCGGTATTTGACAATTGAGACAGGTGTCAGTTTTCCCGCGAGTGTTTCAGCATGTCTCTGCATGGTTTCACGTCCCCAGCAGAGAATACTCCTTATTATAAGACTTTGATATTTTATTTTATTTCCTTGGGTTTTTTTCTCATTCACATTTGGCTGGGTGGTAAATAACACATTTTTCTGTGGTGTGACAAACTCAGAATATTTAATAGACAGACTTTAAGAGGACATTTTTGTACCTTTTTTGCCACCAAAATGTTCATAGTTAGTATTTGCTAAGGTATGTTGACCCAGTGACAAGCTGTTGTATCCCTAAAAATACAATTTTTGTGCATTTTTTTCTGACAGTACAACAACCCAACATTTTTTTGAATAATAAACAACCCTGCTTTAAAAAAAAAATACAATAGAAACCATGACAGAATTTGTAATGGTTTTACTGGTTATACTGGGAATTGTACTGGTTTTATTGGAAAATGTAATGGTGCCTATTGGTCTCTACTGGTAATTGGTCGCCTTCTATTGGTGGCTTCTTGAAACACTACTACACACTACAGGAAACCATTTTTTAATGGTTTTAATGGTTAAAAGTTGATGGTTTGTAATGGTTGTAGTGGTATTTGTAGTGGAATCCATTAGAATCTCTGTGATGGTTCTATTGGGGTTTTTTTTCATCAGGGGAGAACATAAATTTTGTCCTTATTTTTAGAAGCATCTCACCTGCCAGAGGAAGAAAAGACACAAGGTGATTTCAATCGGGGCCACCCACACTGCATTGAAGTACACCACGAAATCCATGAGTTTCTGGGTGTCAGCCGAAACCAAGTTGACTATCTCTCCAACTGTACACGTTCTACGAGCCGCGCTGTTGATGACCAGAGACTGTGGAGACCAGAATGAATTTGAGAACCATTATATGCATCTTTACATTTGCTAGCAAACAGTTCAAAGACCCACCTTCCTGTAAACTAGGCCCATAACTGCAGTTTTAACCCTCATGCCTACTGTGAAGCAGGTGTACATGTACTGATGGTTGAACAGGGACTGCAGACAAGACAACAGGAACATCAAGAAGGCAAAGAAGTAACCCTTCCACAAGGGGGCGTCTTCATCCCTCACAAAGCCAAGCAGTAGACTGAAGAACAAGAAACAAACATTGTCATTTACCAAGACCCAAACAATGGCACACGACTTTTGTAAAAACAGTATTTTGTTCGTCTGACTTAAGCCACACCTAAAGAAACTGGAATGTGAATATATTTAATGACTATAAATATGAGACTTCCTGGACCAGCTGGGCCTAGACAATATTATCTCCATGCATCAAAGTTTCTCAGAATGCAGGATCGCTGTGGTTCTGGAGCAGTGAACCCACCACAGTGCACTTGGCTTGTTATATGCCAGATGGAGTGGCTTAATTTGATGATCCAAATCCAGTTTGTTTGCCTTTTCAGAGGTATAGCTCAGCCGCAAAGAATATGATGCTGCAGTGTGCAGACTCTCCTAAGTGTCGTGGACTTGTGGTGCATGGGACGTAATTAACAGTGTGTGGCTGCACCACAGCAGGATGTGTTGTTATTCCTGTCTGTAATGGAAGTTCACACTCGATACTGAGAAAGGGCAACGAGTTCACTTTACATTGTGTGCTAAAGGTCTTGCTCTACATTTGAACTCTGCCATGTGTTTTCTTATAAAATAACATTAAAAATAGCTGCTTTGATATAGATTTCCAAAATATATTTTAGTCTTAACACCATTTATTTTTACACTGAAGGAAATTAATAATACTAAAAATGATTATTAAAATTTGATAACATTTTCACAATCAGTAACCGTGCACATTTGCACTTTGTACTAAAATAGCACAGTAAAGTAGCACAACCTTTAACATTGATAATACGTTTCTTGATAATCAATTCAGCATATTAGAATGTTTTCTGAAGGATCATGTGACATTAAAGACTGGGGTAATGATGCTGAAAATTAAGCTTTGCCATCACAAGAATAAATTACATTTTAAAATATAAACAAGGGGGGAATAGTAATTTTTAATGTAGTTGAACGGCAGTGTATATATTAAACTGTATGCGCATTCTGTATGCAGTTTCACCGTGCATGCTATGACAACATTAATGCTTCTCTCACCTTAACACTTGTGGTATGGAGAACATGAAAGCATCTTGAATGACCAGACAGAGAGTTCCAGTCAGAAAGTACGGGCCAAAGTTTTTGGCTAGGGTCCGGAGCAGACAGAAGCCTGAGCTTTGTTCTTTATGGAGTTTTCTGAGCAGCTGCTTCTGCTCGCTTAGTTTGTAACCAAGAGGTTGTGCTCCATTCAGTGCGTTCTCTTGCCTGTGTTTGATGGAGAAAACACAACATTTTTATTCAAATTTTAGTCTCTGGTATAGTATTCTGTAAGCATTGTTGCAACAAAGTAAATTAAAGTAAATAATAATACAAATACATCAGTAATTATGAACAGGCAAACTATTGACATCACATTTTACTGAGCGAATCTCATATGTGTGAACAACAGTCATAAATCAGTCATCAACTCAGGATGGAAGACATGCAGTTAAGGAAATTGCAGGTGTCTTACTGTTGCATTTTGGCCCATTGCTTGGCCCACTCTTTCTCTAGGTCACAAATGATTTTTTCAGATGTGTCCTCTTCTCGTAGAGACCAGAGGTCTTCAGCTTTTAAAGGTGAGCGGTAGCCCTTTACCACCAACCTGTGGGGCACAAATATGTTTTTCTCAGTATCTTGTGGCTTTTTATTCGGCAGACCTTTAAAAGAAATCAATGAAATGATGAGAGACAAAAATATGACTACCTGCCGTACCACCAGAACAGTACTTTTGAAAGGAAAGAAGCGTCCTCAACTGGACATGGGTTCTAGTGGAAAAAACAATATGTCCAGGTATTATTATTTCAGTGTGTTCCAAATATTCATATACTAAGTGAACAAAATCCATCATAACACTGTACCTTTACATATACAGGTTTAAGAGTCGCTGGGCGCTGATCAGCAAAACAGCTGAGGATGAGCTGAGCCAACTGGAGAGAGAAGAATGTGAAAAATGCCACGAATCTCATCGCATCTGCAGAGAAACCCTGTAACACACATGACTGGTTTTCAGTTAAGCAATTTGGAGCATATCACATAAATACGGTACACTCATTTTAATGCAACTATAGCAGCACAAATGTTTCTTTTTTCGAAAAACATGTATTGGTATAATGTCAGATAAAGTAGTATATAACATAAAATGTTTTTTTTTTTCCCCAAATCAGTCTACACTCCATACACCATAATGACAAAGCAAAAAACATGTTTGTGACAACTTTGCAAATTTATTACAATTAAAAAACTGAAATAAGTACATTGCTGTACTTAAGTATTCATACCTTTAATGCGGTACTTATCTGAAGCACCTTTACCTCTTTTTTTTTTTTTTTTTACCTTTTACCTTTAAGTCTTTTTGGGTATGGTGCGAGAAGCTTTGCACATCTTCTCACCTCTTCACCTCTCAAGCTCTGTCAGCTTGGATGGGGGCTGGCAGGTTTCCCCAGAAATATTTGATAGGGTTCAAGGCTAGGCTGTGGCTGGGCCACTCAAGGACATTTAAAGAGTTGTCTATAAGCCACTCTAGTGCTGTGTGCTTAGGGTCATTGTCCTGCTGGAAGGTGAACCTTCTGCCTGATGTTCTGAATGCTCTGGACTGTGTTGAGCTTTGCTTCTACTCTGATGAAGCCCTCAGTCCATGCTGCTGAAAAACAGCCCCACAGCACGAGGCTGCTACCTCCATACTTTACTTTTGAGATGGTAATGCGCAGGTGATGAGCAGTGCCTGGTTTCCTCCATACATGATACTTGGAATTGAAGTTCATCAAACCAGAGAATCTTGTTTTTCACAATCTTGAGAGTTCTTTAGGTGCTTTGTTGCAAACTCCAAGTGGGTTTTCAGGTGTGTTCACTGAGGAGAGGATTGAGTTTGAGGATTGAGGCCACACCGCCATAAAGACCGGATTGGTGGAGTGTTGCACAGTAGTGTCATACTGTAAGTTTCTCTTCTCTTTTATTAAAATGTGTGCCTTTCCAAATCATACCCCTTCAATTGAATTTGCCACAGGTTAACTCCATTTGAAGTGTAGTGTCCCAGAAAGGGTTATGAATACTTTTGCAAATCATTTAAGTTTTTTTTTATTTCTTATAAATTTCCAAAGTTGTTACAAAGCTGTTTTTTGCTTTGTCATTATGGTGTATGAAGTGTAGATTGATGTGTAAAAAGTTATTTAAAGCAGTTTAACACAAGGCTCGAGGGGGTTTGTATACTTTTGCAAGGCACTGTATATGTTTATCTCCTGTTGAAACCCCTGACCTAAGCTGTAATAAACAATAAACGATTGTTTTTGTGGGACAAATTGAACTACTCGATAAATGAATTATTAAATAACACTCCATGTTTTGATTCTCCGCCTCTGTGGAGACAACCAACTAGACACATAAGTGATGAAGACACATTTGCCAGGGATTTCCCAAGGAGTCATAACCACATAAGCTGCATGCTTCCTGTGGGATCATATCCATATTTTCTCTTCCGTCTGCCCTAGCACCAGGACTGATCCGAGATCAGCCACCCACTTTGTCTCACCGCAGTGTGCGGAGGTGGGACTGGTGGCTGATGTGGGGAGTGTTCGTTTGGCGATGTTGCCTGCTGTTCCCCTCCCTTCCTTTCAAAGACCTCAGCTTATTATAATGACTTAAATGTTCCATCAAACCAGGATTAATGACAGAACAAACCTTTTTATGAACACTTCTGAATCATGGTAAAAAATGCAGACATATATTTATGCCAACAGACCCAAACTCTTCTTTCACAGCTTCTAAGAGTATACCTTCAGTAAGCATTCAATCACAACAAATGGACTTCAGCTAAAACTACCAAAACTTGTAGATGATCTATGAGGCCTAATATGAAGTATTTAAAATAATAACATTTTAGAATATAAATTCTAAAATAATTAGTAATTATTAATGCTTCTGTTTGTCATATTGTTTTACAGTATTGCCAGTTGTTGTTTGGGACAAAGTGCACCATGCTGTTTTTGACCTATTTGTGTAGTGCTCGATACAAGGTTCAAAATTTGTTAGAGAGAAAATATGCTGAGGTCGGGGTTTTAGGTTCAATACAGCTGTCCTGCCAAAGGCCTCGAGCTGCTATTGAAAGTTTTACAGGGGCCACCGAGGGCATCCATTCCTATGGGCTTTTCACAGAAACTGTCAAATGGCCACGATCTGAGAGAAAGTGGCAGCGCAGGCCTCTTTAAAGAATATGTAAACACAAGCTTCATTTACTCAAATGGTCACAGTCCAAACTCTGCACACCACAATGCTGGATACTGTGATTATTTATCCGCCACATTGTACGCTTAAACCGTTTGGAGAAACTCAAATTGGTCAGGGAACATATCCTCCCACAGTGTGGTATGAGAGGACCAAGCGCTAGTTGTTTTGCTGTTGCTGTTGGACCTGATGCCCATTGGCATAGGGCTCATTTAGGTCACAACAGATCTCACCACAAACCAAGTTTCAGTTCCAATTTAAACCTATGGACTGTCATCACTGAGTTGTACCAGGCTTCATTATTGTTTTTATAGATTTCCCTACTGTATTTTTACTTCCTTACTGTACTTAAGTGGCCTACATTTTAGCTCAAGTATATGTTTTCAAATGTCAGTTTTGTCATTTTGGAAAGCTTTCACTTTCAGTTCACAATGTCTTACACCGTGTCTACACCGGACGCGAGTGGCACGGCAAAATACCGTAGAACTCATTATAATTAGTGATGCTATCTACATTGGATGTGGCGCGAGGCTACACAACAAATAACCGACAGTAAACTGATGCATCGTTCTATTTATGACTTACTGACAGAAAGTTCAAATTATTTGCAACGGTCACTTGTCGCGTCCAGTGTAGACAGCCCATGCGCTGTAAAAAAAAATATGAACGTAGTGTCCGTGATGTCACCCGTAGGTTTCTGAAGAGCATTTTTGAAGCTCTTAGTGGGCGGGAATCGGCCGTCGCCATCTTGGAATCGCGTCACCCTATGTCACTCCCGGATAATCGAAAATGGGCAAAGAGGCGGGAAGTGGGTGGAGCTGGTTGCTAAAACCACGCCCGCTTAGCGTGACGTAGTGACAGCAGCGGCAATCCACCTGTCACTTAAGTGGCCACACCCTACATTATGCATAACTTTAAGGCTTAATATAATTTAAAGGGATGAGTTTAAAATTCACCCCCCTCACAGTTGACATGAAGGGCACAATTAGCTATATAGACCAAACCCACTTTTTGTACCAGGCTGTAAACATTTTTTTCTGCTGTAAATTTGGGTATTTTAACATGGGGAGTCTATGGGATTGACTCCCTTTTGGAGTCAGTCTCTAGCGGCCAGTCAGTGAATTGCAGTTTAAGTCACTTCCGTGTTGGTTTCCGTGTTGAGAGAGCGGGAGGTTGTTGCTTGAGACAGCCTCAGCTGTTGTGGCGTGAATCGACGCGGTCACATCTGGTGTGTACACACAACTTTGAACTCCACTACATTTCGCTACAACACGTCGTTTTGAAGTGACGACGTTCAGAGCCGCCGTGAGTCACAACAGTAATGTCCGACTCTTAAATGATCGTTTGAAGCGAATGAATCTTTTTGAAGCGATTGTTTTCAAAGAACCTGTTGAATCAGTTCCCCAATTTCAGTGAATGATTCAGGAATCACTTGAATCAGTTCACAAATTGCAATGAATGATTCAGTGTCATGACTAAAATGAACGAAGAACCAAGATTAATATGATCACCAGAGCTTTAGACTTCGAAGGATTAGACTGATAGTTGAAAAGTAAGTGGCTAATGCTTAATTTAAGTCTTAAATATGAAATGTATAACTCATATTTTATTATACATGACTGCAAATTCGTGAACTAAATGTGCTGTAAAAGGAGTGATTTTATGAAATGCTAGAATGGCTACTCCAGGTAGATTGGTTTCTACTACAATTGCTATTACAAACATTGCAAACCATCAAACCATTTTAACCATTAAAAATGGTTTTCTGTAGTGTGTTTGGAGACGTATTCTATTAGGATTTAGTTTTTTTAACAAGCCACCAATAGAAGGTGACCAATCATCAGTAGAAACCATTAAAAACCAGTAGGATTCTATTATAACCAGTATAACCATCACAAATTCTGTGATGTTTCTGTTTCTTTTTTTTTCAGCAGGGTTACACCCAAATTTTTTTTTTTTCACTTGCAAACTATTGTAAAGTGAATTGCCTATGGGCTGTGCCTGTTTTGTTGCCACACTCTCATCACTATTCATCAGTTCTGGTAGCCACATAATATAAATATATAACAAAATGTGAACCTGGACCACAAAACCAGTCATAACGGTCAATTTTTCGAAACTGAGATTTATACATCATCTGAGAGCTGAATAAATATGAACAATATTTGGTCGAGATACAGCTATTTGAAAATATGCAATCTGAGGGTGCAAAAAAATCTAAATCTTGAGAAAATCATCTTTGAAGTTGTCCAAATGAAGTTCTTAGCAATGCATATTACTAATCAAAAATTAAGTTTTTAAAACTTACACAGTAGGAAATTTACTAAATATCTTCATGGAGTATGATATTTACTTAATTTCCAATTTTTTGGGGGGCATAAAAGAAAAATCAATGATTTTGACCCATACAATGTATTTTTGGCTTCTGCTACAAATATACCCCAGCAACTTAAGACTGGTTTTGTGGTCCAGGGTCACAAATATGCGCATAACCTTAAAGATTATACATTCCACGTTCAGTATGTGTGCAAACTGTCTTTGAATGTGAGCTACATGTATATTTCCTTCTCCAGTGTCAAGATGTTGATTGTTGCGTCTGTGACAAGATGCAATAAAATAATTATGGAGCGGGAGCATGACAGCAGGCGAGAGACAGACAGACTGAGGGAGACAGTATGGGGATCCGCAGACGTATGCGGCTTCTCCTATCTGTCTGGAAAAGCACCAGCTTTGATTGTGACTGGTCTCAGAACAGCCTCTGCTCCAGACAAAGAGGGCATTGAGGGAAGTGGAAAGGGAAAACCGTCAGGCCGCCCAGACGTCAACACTGAGAAGAGCACCATCTGTAAGCACTCTGTTTATGCACTGCTGTGTTAGTCTCTCAGACACAGATAAAACACAGATAAATTTATAGACTGTGATTGAGTAACATTCATTAGAAAAACCACACGAGAGCCCGTGTTACGCATGGCGTGACGGGAGTATAACAGAGCATAGGCATTTTGTATTGCTAGAGATTCATAGTTTAGGGCAAGAAGTCAAATTCACTTATTTAGTCACTTTAGTCTCAAAGCACCATTAATGGCTGTCATAACAGAAACCTTATACGGTAGGGGTTGAAAAGAATAAATGCCTACAAATCTAGTAATTTGTAATTACAAACTATATTGGTGCAACATTCCAGCTAGAAAAAGTGTAAGCTTTGTATTATTTATTTATAACGCTAACACTTTCTGGCCTTGCTGTATATTGGGTGAACTCGGGTTGAACTCGGCATAAAAAATAACAGCATTTTTTAAATATATAAATACAATAGCTGAATATACTGGGAATACACAAACCTCGTCTATGATGGTTTGTATGTTGGCTCTGAGAGGCACCAGCGAGCAGATCACTGCTAGCGTCCAAAACAGGAAGAGAAAGATGGAGGAACGAAAGCCTCTCAGCCTTTCCAAGTGGATCACCAACACTGCCAGTATCTGAGGACAAAGTGTATTTCGGTCAGTATGCTAGTTGTGGTCAATATAGAGAAATCTGAAACACACTAGAAGAACATAACAGAATACCATTAGGCAGCTTAAACATCTCTCAACCAAAATGTATAAATGTATTGATTCTAAACTAGTATGCAAAGTCTATGATGAATGTTTAGTCTGTGTCAGGACTTTATCTTGTTGGGTAGAAAAAAAAAAAAAATAATAATTTACTACAACCACTGTTGACTCTGCTGTCTGCTATGACCAGAGGTAAAAGAGGCTTATTTATCCTGATCCCTTCAGGAAACCTCTGCCAGACGTCTAGCCACAAAGAGATTTGTTCATTCAAGCTTAAATATAACAGATCGTAAATCTTAACTATCCTCTTAAAGAGTACCATTGAAAAAAAGAGACATAATCTGAATCTGAATCAACATGTTGATACGGTCTTAACAGCCATTAATAGAAATGTTACCTTGTACTTTCACACCGTTTACATGTAATTACGAATATAATTTTTATTGTGGAGATTCAGGAGAATGTTGTGATTTACCATGGTAAGGCTGCGAATTATAGGGCTCAGAAGAAAGACTATGTGACGCTCTATGTCTCTCCTCCTTTCCACCAGCAGATAGACCATCTCCAGGAAACCAAAGGAGGCCAGACAGAGGCCCAAACCCTACAACACGTACACACAGACATGTGAGCATTAACTGCAACACTGAGGTGTCATTCCCCCCTCAAACTTGCATTTATATAGCATTTATTTGATTAAAAATACAATAAAAACTGTGTTATAGTGCAGTGTTATTATAATTTAAAACGAATGTTTCTGTCTGAATATTTTTGCTCAAGAAACATTCCTCTAATGAAAATTTCAAAAGAAAAGCATAACGGTATAACAGTGTCAACATTTCCATGCACATAGCAATAACTTGTGAGATTTTGAGCTGATTGATGCTACAGAACCTTGCAAAAATATTCATACCCCTTCATTTTTTTCACATTTAATGTAGCTACCTTATGTTAAACTGCTTTAAATTACCCACATCAATCGACACTCCATACAGCATTATGACAAAGCAAAAACTAATTTGTCACAACTTTGTAAATTTATTCAAAATAAAAAAACTGAAATACATTGCACAAGTATTCATACCCTTAATGAAACACCTTTTCAGCCTCAAGTCTTTTTGGGTATGATGCGACAAGCTTTGCACATCTGCATTTGCAATCTGCTATTCTTCTCCTCATCTCTTCACCTCTTCACCTCTCAAGCTCTGTCAGGTTGGATGGGGCCAGATGCACGTTTTCAGGTTTCTCCAGAAATGTTTGATTGTGTTCAAGCCCCAGCTCTGGCTGGTCCACTCAAGGACATTCACAGAGTTGGCTATAAACCACTCTAGTGCTGCGTGCTTAGGGTCATTGTCCTGTTGGAACATGAACCTTCTGCCCAGTCTGAGGTTCTGAATGCTCTGGACTGGGTTTTCATTAAAGCTATCTCTATATTTTGCTGTGTTGAGCTTTCTTTCTACTCTGACGAGTCCCAGCCACTGAAAAAAGCCCCACAGCATGAGGCTGCTACCACCACACTTTATTTTTGGGATGGTACTCTCCAGGTGATGAGCAGTACCTGGTTTCCTCCATATATGATGCTTGGATTTGAGGTTCATCAGACCAGAAAATTTTGTTTTCTCACAGTCTGAGGGTTCTTTAGGTGCTTTTTTCAAGTGTTTTTTCATGTGTCTTCACTAAGAAGAGGACTGAGTCTAGAGTGCCCATCAGGATCTTCGTCACCACTCTAACCAAAGCCTTTGTCCATCAGTTGCTCAGATTGGCTCTAGGAAGCTCTAGGAAGAGTCTTGATTGTTTCAAACTTCTCCCATTATGGATAATGGAGGCTACATGCTTGTGTGAACCTTTAATGCAGCAGAATTTTTGCTGAACTCTTCTCCAGACCTGTGCCTTGACGCAAACCTGTCTTTAAGCTCTAGTTTGAGCTTTTTCCTCAGGGTTTGGTTTTTGCTCTGATATGCATTTTCAGCTGTTAGACCTTTTATCAAGACGTGTGTGACTTTCCAAGTCATACTCATTCAATTGAATTTGCTACAGGTTAACTCTGCTCGAAGTGTAGTAACATCTACAAGCAATATGAATGCTCCTGAGTTAAATTTCAACTGTCCCAGATAAGGGTATTAATACATACGCAATGGAATCATTTAAATTTATTTCTAATAAATTTGCAAATATGTTAAAAACCTGATTTTCGCTTTGCCATTATGGTGTATGGATTGATCTGGGAAAAAGTAATTTAAAGCAGTTTAACATAAAGCTGCAACAAATAAAGACGTATGAATACTTTCGCAAGGCACTGTATGTTCAAGTCTAAGCTATAGAGGTGGTAAGTAGAAATCAAGTCTTGATATGACAAGTAGGACTCACCGTCTTGGCAGAGCAGAGGCTGGATATAGATATGCGTCCATTGTCATAGAATCTGAGGTACAAGCAGTAGAAAGGGGCACAAACCCAGAGATAGAAGCAGGGGAACCACACCAGTACTGTATGCTGGAAGCACTGGGTCAGGTCTGGGTGTGGTGTGTACCATGTGACATTCCAGTCCTGAAAACACAGTGTTACACCATTAGTCCACTCTAGCTCATTAGTCAGGAGTGATTGTGTAATTATTAACAACTACTTATACACATTTAACAACTTGTGAATACAATCTAATTCTTTGCACTCATAGTGAAGTACTTTGTGAAAAAAAACATAATTCGTCAGATTCCTTGATGTCCACTGATGTTCCCCAGTGTTTGTTCAGTCCAAATGGCTCTGTTTGTTTGTGATTTATATTAGCTCACTGGCAGTACTGTTGTGTTTGCAACAGACAAATTGTGTGAAGTAGCACAAAGGTGAAAGGTAAAGCTCCTGTAATAAATCTTTACTGTTTTTCTGTGCTTTGAAATGTCACTGTTTGGCAACTGGGTTTATGATGAGTATAGGTGGATTTGTCTTGGTTGCTATTACAAGTCATGACAGGAAAAAAACTGTGCCTCCACAAGTGTACACTAAACCTTACTTGTGGCAGTGATATGATATGTCATTCTAAATTATTATTATTATTTGGCTCTATTTAATAGGATTCCACATTCTGATTGTAAAAAAAAAATCACTAATTCTACAAACGTAGCATGCACTGAAACTAATTACTTTCAATATTTCATTGCAAACAGATATCGTTTTCAATGAGAAGCATCAGCAACAGCAGACCAATTTTCAAAGCTTATTGTACTAATGTGTATTGATGCTGAGTAACAACATGTGTGCATTGGTTCTGCTGCGTGATAGTCTGAGTTTGTAAATGTATTTAAAGCAAAGGAAAGCAAAGCTGTGGGCTGTGACAAAAATGCTGTTCTGTGCATTTTGATTACATCAAAGTTGGCCAAAAACCCAGTTTGGCATCATTGCCAGGACTTCTCTCTCAAGTTGAATTTCACAGGCTCATTCTATTCACACAACAGTAATTCACACTGTATCTCTTTAGTTATTTCTGGCCTTTCTATGGTGGAAAGCAGGCTGATGTCCAAATGCAGCTGTAGAGCTGTTATTTTTTTCTTTTAAACTTTCTCTTGACTGATGAGAACTTGTTTGGCTGTGTTTTATGCTGTGGTTATTTCGGCAATGGCACAGCTCTGATAAATACTGCATGCTGGTTAGAAGGAGTCCTGTGGTATGGCAGTGTATAAGAAGTGCACCTTTGGCAAGCCATAATATAAACCCCATATGCACTGTGAGAAGGGCGATGAGCGGCAAGCACATGTCTGTGTAAGCTTGTTTGTTCACGTACATGCAGCAGTACAGCTGTTGCCTGAGGTTTGTCTTACTAATAAATATAAATCATATTTACTTGGCCTTATGCCATTCCAAACCTCTTTCTTACATGACACACAAAAGATGCTTTTTCACTGATTGAATCTTTACGTTGCATTTCGAGCCTTGGCAGGGAGTTTGATTGACAGGTGATCTGACCAATCATAACGCATAATGCAATAACCTATATTTAGACCAGTATCTAAAACCCTGCAAGTGCAGTCCAGACTCATACTACAGGTTCAGGATGAGACACTTGGTTCGTTACGTTGTTGTTTTGGTCAGGATATGTCCTCATCTATGAGGGGGTGTACTGCGGTCTGGGCCCAGGAAGGGAAAGAGATTCTCGTTCACGTGGCAGAGCACAGTCACAGTCACAGTTACAGTTTTCCACAGGGAGTTCAATGGAGCATAAAGACACCAGCTTTTACCCATCCTGCATCCTCTAAGACTATGTTTGCACTGGTCTAAATCCAATGGCAACCACAGTCTCAGGAAGTGATTCAGAGTGCTGTGTGTACCCTTCCTGCGAGTGTAGGAGTTCAGATTGCCGGTCAGCACAAATTATGTTTAAAAATGTTTAAAAATGACACCGTTGATGTTTAAATTTATTTGGAGGATATTTGTGAGGATGGCTTGCAATTCACAAATCTCTGGTCACTTCTTTTGGAAATGGCCAATGAGAAGCTAATAACAATCTCTCATGCTAGCCATAACAAGTCTGACTGAAGCCCTAAATAAAGATTCAAAAGGTTCAGCCAGATTGCAGCTGTCAGACTTGCTTCATGAGCTTATGACTTTGACTTCATCTCATTCCACGTTTTCCCAGCTAATGATTTAAAGGCACAATATGTAAGATTTTTTGATTAAAATATCCAAAAACCACTAGAAGAGTTTTTATATTTTGCTGACATGTGTACTTACATTATCCCAAATGTTTCAAAGACTGTTTAAATCCAGAGAAATAAGCAATTTTAACTAGTGTAACAGTCCGTTTGCGTTGCCTGCCAATGACATCATACACCCTTGATTTTTCCGGTTTTATTTTGTAGAAAACATGGAAACCCCAAAGACGCTATAATATGGTTTGCATTTTATTAGACAGGTATCGAACGCACAGAGTAGCATTATAACACAACTTTCAACACACTCAAATGTTTCTAGTATGATAAAACATACGCATGACCGGAAGGAGTGGAAGCGGTTGTGACATACCAAAAGCTCTGCTGCTTTCGAGCCATGCATCGCACTTGTCCTTCATTAGCAATTGCTCCAGCGTCCTTGTTTCACTTCTGTGACTTTCACCCCCACCCTGATTCATACTACAGTGGCCTAAATAAGTCTTTTATACATTAGGTCATTAAGGAACATGATTTCTGCCCGAGTCCCGTCAGATTGAATCGGCTGTGAGAATGAAGACAACAGCTCCCATGATTCTACACACCTTCAAAACAAAAAAATTAGGATATTTTTATTAAATCCGAGAGCTTTCTGACCCTACATAGACAGACACGTTCAAGGCACAGAAAGGTAGTAAGGGTATTGTTAAAATAGTCCTTGTGACATCAGTGGTTTAACCTTAAGTTTATGAAGCTATGAAAGTACTTTTTGTGCGCAAAGAAAACAAATATAACTTTATTCAACAATTTCTTCTCTTCCATGTCAGTCTTTGACGCACATTCAATGAAGTCGTTATTTTTGCTTTCTTTGCTCACAAAAAATAGCTTTCATAGCTACATAAATTACAGTTGAACCACTGATGTCACATGGACTATTTTAACCATGGCCTTACTACCTTTCTCGGCCTTGAACGGGATAGTTGTGTCGCTCTCTATGCAGGGTCAAAGAGCTCTTGGATTTCATCAAAAATATCTTCATTTGTTTTCTGAGAATGAATGAAGTTGTTTGGAACGACATGAGGGTGAGTAATTAAAGACAGAATTGTAATTTTTGGATCCCTAATGAATCATGGAAACATCGACTATTAAACAAAAGTCCCTTTCAAGGAAAGTAGCTTCACTTGGCGGTCATATTTCGGCAGCTATTTCGGGCATGCAAGACCAACTATTTTTAAATAAGAAAATAACGAAATCTGAAAAACTGCGTTACAAACCCATATTTGAATAACATTCAAAGTTGCAACAAAAACTGACATTAACTGTTTCATGAATGTTTATTATGATGCTCAAATAGCATTTAAAATGTGTATATTTCTGGTTGGTTCATCCAATCCACACATGTAGTCCCAATCATGTCTCAGGACACTGACTGTTTCTATGGGAATGACAGCTCCGGTGATGCGATGACTGTGCCAACTGACAAATAGCTCTTTTATTTAGAAGGCGGGATTCATTTTGTCATATTGGCGGTTGCAGTTTCTCCAATTCATTGTAATATGAGTGAACTTTCTTGTTACAGCCTTTAATTAAACTAAACTTAAAACTGTTGATTCATTAACTGTTCATTATTTAAAGCAACATTAATGATGTTCAAATTACATTGTATATTTGTGTAAAGATTGTTCTGTTAACGTTACTGCAAAAATGCTTTGGTTGCAAATTTTGAGAACGTTCTGAGAATGTTTTTTGTTAGCTGGAATGAAAATGTTGCATTTTGAAATCATTCCGACAGAATGTGGTCAGTTACTTATTGAATGCGCATCATCGGTTCCACCGTCATTGTGAAATGGTAAACATTGCTAAATGAGTAGGCTGTACCATGGAGAACCTTAGTGGGCACAGGGCCTGGAACAACATTTGCTTGGCTCTTTCACACATACCAATATCATTACACCTGATTTTAAATGACCTACTATACTACGCAAAATAAGAGAAGGTCAGCATTTATCTTTATTATTAACCTGAATTCCAACACTGGTTATCCGATCTGTAATCATTGTTCAAAATATAGGCTAAAGTACACACACTGTACACTCTTGATGATACCAGAATAAGGCTGTTTGAATGTAAACACACTGAGAAGTTAAAGCACACAAATAATCATTTTACTCAATTGCAAAATATGTTCTTGCACATGTAACACAGGTTGTGTGACTAAAACAGGATAATCTTAAAACTTAACATTTAAGGTTCCCATTCTGTCCCGCATTCAATCTTAGTCAGTGAATCATTGTATGAGAAATGCATGACTCACTCCAAATGGCTGTTATTGTCAAAAACCTTGATCACTTACAAGAATAAAGGGGCATTAATAACAGAAATGGATGAGGTAACATTTTGTTACCTCACAAGCATTATAGTTACATCTCTCCATCAGTTATCTGAGACTCACCCAGAGAGGGTCCAGGCCACTGAGACTGCAGAGGGTGTCCATCCAGGTTTTTTTCTTCTTCACTTCACCTCCTGTAGTTAATCCCTGCTACCCTGAGATCAGCAGTCTCACACTCCTATCGATGTAGTTTCTGTTGCCAGTGTAAGTGTGTTTGACAGCAGTTGTGCCTGAGTGCGTGTTTCAGCCCCTTTTTTGTAAGCCAGCCTCCTGTGTCCTGACTTGAGTCTTGTCAAAGCTACAGTCTGACACCAGGTTTGTGTAACTGACCTGTTTATGAACGCTGGCCTGCCAGGTGGGTGGAAGAATTGGACTCTGTAAAACTATCTTCCCTGCTCTCTTTCGTCGCTCCGGCCCACGTGTGCTGAGGCCACAGTACCACAGACACTCCCCTGGAGGAGATGAGAGCGCCGCAGACGTGGTCACACCCCGCTCTGCTTCAGGTCTTGCTTCTGTAAACTCCCCCAACCCCACCCTTCCACCCTTCATGCTGCTTTTTAATGGACAGGGAAAATGTTTTATGGCAAATAAGGAATGTGTGTAGCTGTTTACAGGTGGTTCTAATGGCATTTTGTGTTGGGCTCAGTGGGGCTACAGATAATGCTGACAAAGTTATTTATTTGTTTGTCCCAAAATATAAGACTTTGGGTATGAGATCAGAATTTATTTTTTGTTAATTGAACTTTGATTAATTGAACATAATTTGTGTGAAAGAAATGGTTAAAGGAAGTTTTAAAAATCAGTGCCTTTTAATGTAAGTGTCGGGGACACCGAGTAGCAACCCAACACAATATGGTGCAGCTGCACCTCGGGTGTCCCGAGATTGAATCCCGCCTCGTGGACCTTTCCGCTTCATATGCATGAGTTTTCTAATTCAGTTGGTTTGCTCACACGTAACAGCGTTACACTTGAGTGATGAAGAGCTTTGGTGCGAAACCCATGAAACTATCCCTGATAGCACACATACATCACGGAGACGTCTATTTGACGTCTGCATTTACATCTGCAAGACCTATTTGCTCATCTACAATACGTCTATAGGACATTTCCTATCAGCTGTCAAATAGACGTCTATTAGATGTCTTTAAGATGTTTATGATTTAGAATGTATGTAAAACTGACATCTGAAAGATGACTGTCAGACGTTTGTACACAGCAGATGCTTTCCAGATCAAGAGATCTTTAACAGACATCTTGCAGGTGTATTTGTGCTATCTGGGACCCTGATAGCGCACACACATCTGGGAGACGTCTATCTGACATCTGCATTTACATCTGGAAGACATATTTTTTAGAGTGTTTGCTCATCTGCAATACATCTATAGGACGTTTTCTATCAAATGTCGAATAGACATCTATTAGATGTCTTTAAGATGTTTATGATTTAGAATGTATGTAAAACTGACATCTGAAAGATGTCTGTCAGACGTTTGTATGCAGCAGATGCTTTCCAGATCAAGAGATCTTTAACAGACATCTTGCAGGCGTATTTGTGCTATCTGGGACCCTGATAGCGCACACACATCTGGGAGACGTCTATTTGACATCTGCATTTACATGTGGAAGACATATTTTTAGAGTGTTTGCTCATCTGCAATACGTCTATAGGACGTTTCCTATCAGATGTCAAATAGATGTCTATTAGACGTCTTTAAGATGTTTATGATTTAGAATGTATGTATAACTGACATCTGAAAGATGTCTGTCAGACGTTTGTACACAGCAGATGCTTTCCAGATCAAGAGATCTTTAACAGACATCTTGCAGACGTATATGTGCTATCTGGGATGGTTCAGCAAAACAGCTCAAATCCACATAAAAAGCTGCCGCAAAACTTGCAGTAAGGTACGTAATTACGGTGTTGCAGAAATGTATGTAGAGGCACGTGTTCACATTATCTAAACAAACCAAACTTTTAACTTTTGTTATCCTTCACTTATTTTGTCTGTTCCAGCGCCGAGTTGAGAAGGAGAGGAGCTCAGATGAGGTGAATGTGTCTGAGGTTCTGCCTAGGGTCACATCAATAGAAGGACTCTTGAAAAACAGCCAATCACTGCCTTTCATGGTGCAGAAGTAGGTTAAACTGTATGCTGCTTACCAGGTATTAGAACAAGTGTGACACCAGTGTGAGGAATGCAACATATCAGTTTGCTGTAATGGAGAAGTAATGTGTGTTTAAGTGTATTTGAACGTCTAGATAAGGGCTAGCATGTCAAACATGCTGTTCTGTGTGATTACACAATGTTCATATCCAGCAGTTAAAGTCTTTCTCTGTGCTAACATAGTAAATTTGCTATTGTTTGGATTTATTTGAACTTTTAGAAGCTCTAAAGAGTACAAAATTATTCCAGCTTGTGACTAAATCCCATTTCCCAATCCCGTTACCCCCTCTTTCTCTCTTATTTCCTGTCTTATTTTTGTGGCAAAAGGCATAGTAGAGAATTTAAAAAGGGGATTTTCCTTTTGGAAGAACTCTGCTTTAATGAAGCTCCGTAACCGACACACATCCACTTCAAACCATTCCCTCATTCCTGTACATATGGTGGAATTATGACATAAGCTTCTCTCTTAATTTTTTATTTAACTTTGACTAGACTGTAGACAGTCATCAAAACAAACACAAGGATGTTAATGGTACATCGGAAAATTTTTCATCTGTAAGAAATGAGAATAGTGGTGTTTTTGATTGGTAGTAACATTTAATATTCATCTAAACATGGTGATGTCAAGCAAACAACCACAAAAACATTTCATTTGCAATGGAACTTTACAGCTTATAAGTATTTTTACAGTGACACATTGCTCACTATTTCTGTCTTCATTAATGGTTGCTGTCCCAGCCTGTTTCCACACTTAATGAATGGTCGTGACAGATGACAGTGGAATTTTTATACAGAAACCATTTTTGCAAAAAGAAATGCAATCATTTTATAGGCTAATATTTAAATCAATTTAAAATCTGTGGACCAAAACATTATTCCAAAAAGGCTCAATATGCATATATATATATATATATATATATATATATATATATATATATATATATATATATATACATACATATACATACATACATACATTTTTCACAGTCACTGGAATCTTCCTCCTGATTTATTGTGTGTTGATTACTTAATTGCATGTCAGGGTATCTGAACTGCATTATGTTTATATTCTGGGATGCATACATTTACCGCCAGCACTCTCTAAAACTCAAGGAGATGATTGTATGCTCAGAGTCACTGGCCTGTGCTTCTGGCATTGTCCACTGAAAATGAAAATGACCTTTGGGTGAAAATTGGCTTTGTGTATTGAAGTAAACTGCAATTTCCCATGCTGATTTTGTTTACAAGGAGAGCATATTTTACATGTTAACAAGAATAGTGTGCTTTTAGGCAACTTTATAGGTCAGAGAAGTCAACAACAGGTGAGTCTCTGCTATTATTTTCTTGTTTTCCAGTTTTGTTTTTTTTGTAACTCCTTGTAAAAGTGTGTACACGCACATGCCTTTTGTAGCTCCTTTGTCTGTTAATATTTAGGATAGACAAGCATAGACTTTAAGTATGCAATGTTGCACAACATCAGTAAAATATTTCTTACCGTAACCCTAAAACACGTCTAGGTGACATCTGGAGATCGTTGTATGCTTGTTAGTTGAATAGTTTAACATGCTGTCTCAGGATACTTACCACTACAGTTTAGAGGACAGTCACTTCACTGAAAACACAATTTAATGCAATATAAATAATCACAATCACAATACCTTATAATGCATCCTAATATCATTTGTATGTTCTTGTGATTGATTATAACAACGGTTATTTTAAATTAAAGGCTTTTAAACAGCCATATGTGGATAGTTACGTCCCTTTGCTGTATGCCTGAGCTAAAATATCAGGGCTTTTGCTTTCAAGTAACTTCTTTTGTGTTCCACAGAAGGAAAAAACAACAAAACAAGTTTTGAATTATAAGAAGGTCAGTAAATTATACTAATGATGTCAGAATGTTTATTTTGGGTTGAACTACTTTATAATGTTTAAGTCTTATGGTTTCTGACACTCAAATGCCCTTTCCTTCCTTTGTCTGCTCTTTCCTTCTGTTTTGGTTTGGGATGTGCTCATGCATTACGTTCCATTAGAACGGTCCAGTAAGAGGACAGAAAAGTTATAGTTTACTTTGAGCTTATATATAGTGCATTAGAAAGTATTCTTATCTGATACTTAAAGAAATGTGCAACACAAGCTATATTAACACATGTTGTTGAATACTAATGCAAATAGTTTTGACTTGCCCCTCGGTTTGTAAAAATAAACAAACATGAAAATAAACATGAAAATACAATTTTCATGTTTATTCTGGTGCAATGCCTTGCTGACGAGATTTCTATTATAAGTGCATGACATTTCTTACCCTGACTGAGCCTAGTTTCTCCCAAGTTTTTTTTTTTCTCCCCCTCTATTTCTGTCGTCTGACAGAGTTTGGGTTCCTTGCCGCTGCCACCCTGTTTACTCACCCCCATGTCATTCAAGATGTTCATGCCTTTCTTTCTTCGGTCCAAAAGAATTTAGAGTTTTTGAGAAAAACATTCCAGTATTCTTCTCCATATAGTGGACTTCAATGGAGATCAACAAGTTCCAACAAGAAATCAACAAGAAGGTCCAAATTGCAGCTTCAAAGGATTCTACACAATCCAAACCGAGGAAAAAGGGTCTTATCTAGTGAAACTATCAGCCATTTTCTAAAAAAATAAAAATGTATACTTCTTTCTTATATCTATACTTCTCAACCAAGGTCACGCGTGGTTAATTCTTCATCTGTGTACTCTGGTTCAAAAAGGTAGGGTAGAGCAAAAAAATTCCATCTTTTCTCCTCCAACTTCAAAATCGTCCGACATCTTAGCTTTTTTTGTAAATGGTGATTGACTGATATATATATATATATTTTTTTTTTCGTTTAGCTGGATAAGACACTTTTTCCTCATCTGGGATTGTATAGAGCCCTTTAAAGCTGCAGTTTGGATCTTTAACCTGTTGATCCCCCAGAAATTCTGGAATGTTTTCCTCAAAAACCTTAATTTCTTTTCGACTGAGGAAAGAAAGACATGAACTTCTTGGATGATTTGGGGGTGAGTAAATTATCAAGAAATTTTTATTCTGGAAGTGAACTAATCCTTTAGAGCTTGTATAGGATATTTCTTGAAGTATAGGATAAGAATACTTTTTAATGCACTATATATACAACCTTGACATAAATTCTAATTAAGTTAGTCTTTTCTCTAAAATGAGCTCTATGAGCCTCATGGCTTTTCTGTCCTGTTATTGGACCTTCTAATATAACGTAATGCATGAGCACATCCCAAACCAAAACAGAAGGACCAGACAGAGGAAGGAAAGGCCAATCTGAGTGTCAGAAACATACAGACGGTTTCCTCAGAGGCCTCAACAGCGAGCTCCGCTGAGGAAAACATAGGCGGCCTGTTTGCATAAGATGCTGTGGGAGGTGACTCACTGACTGCGGAGATGTAGCGAAGAGATCGACTGTTTCCTGTAGTTGGATCTCTGCCACCTCCACACTCTCAATTACAGCATTTGGCTGGGCCACTTCTGGCTGGCCGCGAAAAAGCGGCCTCCACCAGACAGGCTGGGAGCAACAGCCATGCAGTGGTAAACCAGACGCAGATCACCTACACTTCCTCTGGCTTCTTGTGCTGCAGCAAACACAGTCTAGTCAAAATAATAGCGTAAATTTCTGTTTGAGTTCTCAGACGACGTGCAAATACACTCACATCAGATGGAGGCCGAGACCGAAAGACAAAAAATAATTCTTCTCATGAATAGGAAACATTCTCACGTCAGAAAACACTGTGGTCATTTAGGCCTCCAGAGAGGGCAGTCATTCCTGATTAAGCAATATTACACTTCTGCCCACCCTCATGTCGTTCCAAACACGTATGACCTTTGTTCATCTTCAGAACACAAATTCAGATATTTCTGATGAAATCCAAGAGCTTTCTGACCCTGCATAGACAGCAACACACCTACCACATTCATGGCCCAGAAAGGTAGTAAGGACATCATTAAAATAGGCCATGTGACATCAGTGGTCCAAGCCTAATGTTATGAAGCTACGAGAATAATTTCTGTGCGCAAAAAAAACAAAACTAAAATTCTAAAAAATGCTAAACTGGATTTTATTGGAGTGGCCCATAAAGCCAGTTGACCAATCAAATGAAAGGATCAAAAGTGGTAAAAGCCACATAATGTGGAACAAAGCGCATGTGGGATGATGACTTTAAATGTTTTATTGTTTCCATTTGTGCAAGCTTACTGTAAGTATCCCAGAGTTCATTTCATTACTCATTTTGTGGTTTCACTGAAGCTGAGGGAATGTAAAAATATGTAAAATGCCTCACAGTTTATGCTCAGGTGCATTTGACATTGTTTGATGCCTCTTAGGATGTGCTTTGAATGCTAAAGGTGGAAAATCATTCTCTAGATAAATCACTGGTCCTGGCACTTCATTGTCTCTCATTAGTTTTGATGCATGACAACCTCATCTCCTCAAAGAAAAGCAAAAAAGAAACTGATGCGTATGTAGATGGTTTACAGGAACTGGGAGAGCCTAAAGGCAAAAGACTTAGTCATGATGATGAGCCAATGTTGTTTTCTCAGGGTTTCAGAGGTTCAGAATAAATTTCCCTGAAGATTTTAAGACAATACCAGTAACTGACTGGACAACAAAAGCAATTTAATTCATGTTTATGCCTAGTATTTCACACACATATTAATAATAATTTTAATAATAGATACATGAGGTTGCTTCTTGTCCAATTATGTCTTGTTTGACAGATTGGTCATAGTTTTGAAGTCTAGCATAAAAGTCAATATGCACTACTGTTCAAAGGTTTAAATTAATCGAACTTGAATTTTATCCAGCAAGGATGCATTAAATTTATCAAAAGTGGCAGTTAAGACTTTTACATTATTAAAAACAATGCTTCTGAACTTTCAATTCATCAAAGAACACAAAAAAGTAACAGTTTCCACAAAATATTAAGCATAACCGTTTTCAACATTGATAATAAGAAATATTTCTTAAGCAGCATATGATTTCTGAAGGATCATGTGACACTGAAGACTGGATTAATGATGCAGAAAATGCAGCTTTGCCATTACAGGAATAAATTATATTTCAACAGCAAACAGCAAAGTTGTTTCGAATTGTAATAATATTTCACAATACTACTGTTTTCTCTGTATTTGTGATCAAATCAATACAGCCTTGGTGAGAGATTTCAAAAACATTAAAATACAAAACAAAAATGTTACCAAACTTTTTGAGTGATATAGTAAATTTACTTAATATACGCTTTTGGGATAGTATTGTAACTAAATTCATTGTGATTCATAGCAAAGCTTCAGTTGCGTTAGCTACAGTGGCATAATTATATATAATTATAACAGTAAAATGTCTGCAGGCATTTACATGTTTTTGCAGGTAAAATTCAACCATTCTTAGAGGGAAACTGCGATAAACATCATGTAGGTATCTTGATTTGAAAGGACAGCAATTATAAAAACAACTTTATACATGAGTAGATTTCGTTTTTCTATTCAATCGATTCATTCAAAAAGCCAGACTTGCACTGTCTGTGATCATAGCCTCTGCTGTTTGTTTTTTCTTATTCTCTCACCTCACAAGAGTGGGAAGACATATTGTGTAACACTATGTCGATCAACAAACAGTTCCTAGCATGCCATTGGTGAAAGACATTTTCACGATGTGGCATCCCACCCTCCCCCTCCGACCACTGCTGCCTGTCTGAAACCACAACGCCATGGTCATTGTCCAAATGAAATACACTGGCTCACCTCAAGGCCAGACCACAGTTCACACCAGCCGAGCCGACAACACTCTCGGCCTCTCTATGGGTAATTGCTTGCATCAACAACAGTCTAGTTTGACACAGTGAAACACTGAACTCACACCCTGGTCTGACATAAAGTGCTTCGTTTTTAAAACAGCATTCTTCAGCTTTTTAGTGGGTCAAAACGCTGACTGGGCATTGCGGACAAACAGCTAATGTGTTGAGATGCCACGGGGGAGTAACGTTACAGTATATTGGTCTGTGATTGCTGTTCTAAGTATAAAATGAATAAATAACATTATAAATTGGCTGCATAATTTTGTATATGAAAAACAAGCAAAAATAATATACACCTATAACAACACACTAATAAACAAATACAATTTCGTGTATGAAAGCAAAGCATTTCAAAAGTATTGCTGCCATCTATTGGTGTAAACAGCAATAGCGGCATCTTACAGATTTGAATGACAAATCAGGCCTTCCATATGCCCCACCCTCTTTAAATCTCTCATCCAATGATTTTCAAAGTATACATCGATTTTACTTTATACCAGAGCTTTTAGTTAATAGCTATTAAATATGTTTTGTCATCTTTATTACTTAAGTGAATTGTTTTTATTTACTTTGATAGATTTTGGAAAGAAAATACTGATTGTACATCGAGGGATAGTCCAGCTGCAGTCAGGGTGTTTGGAGATACATTTGGTGTCTAAAGTCTTTTTTTTTCTGCTTTTTTCAAGTAGTTATATTTTTAATCATTTTAATAATGTGTTACTCGTTATGAATTACAATAGGCTACAGTCCATAACACTATAATAATTTCTGCAGAAAGTATCTTAAATAGCTGAAAATTTCTTGTTGTTCCGAATTAGTCAGTGCATTTTTCCATCATGTATCATTGTGTAATCAAAATATTTTATTGTACTTTTGTTTTGGTAACATTTCATTCATTTTATTTATAGAAGCCCTAGAGAGTCATTTACCTAATTCTACAACATTATTATTATTTTTTTAAAATAACTTTTTTCTTATAAAAACGTGTCTGTAAATCTTGCGTCAACTCTGTTACCGTACCATACTTGGCCTTTAAATTCGTGAAATTATCACCCACAACTACACTGTAAAAAATAAAAAACACAATTTGTTGAGTCAGTTAAAAATAATTTGTTACCCTGCTGCCTTAAAATTTTAAGTTCAGTCAACTAAAATAAGTTTAGTCAACTTGAAATGTTAAGTTGTACTAAGTAACAATTTAGATATTTGTGTTTGCTAAACTTAACAGATGGATAAGTAACCCAGCTGCCTTAAAATTTCAAGTTGTCACTTAGTATAATTTAACATTTCAAGTTGAATAAACTTTTTTGAGTTGACTGAACTTAAAATTTTAAGGCAACCAGGTTACAGATTATTTTAAATTGACTCAACAAATAGTTTTTTACAGTGTATGCAAGATACAGGAAATGATGTCACTTTCCCTTACTGATGATATCTGAAGCGCTGAAAATGTATGTGCTCTCTCTGAGAAAATATGTTAATGTAAAAAGTTCTTACACCAAGAGTTATTTAATAAAGTGTCAAAACTGTTACCACTATATCAAAAGGAAAACAGATTTTTTTTATTTATTAAACTTTGTGTTATTTAAATGTCTTTTAATCATCATTTCATTAGTGCCATGTGCTTTTAGCATTTATGCTAGCAAGTTAAGTTTTTGGCAAAAAATAAATAAAATTGTCAATTCTGTTACTGTCAAACTCTGTTATCGGGGTAGAGTAACAATGCTGACGATGCAGTAATAGACAATTCTGTCTCTTTACAATTCTGTTACTTAAAATGTCAACTCTGTACTGTTGTTTAAAATCTCATAAACATTGATTTATTTTTGGACCCTTATTATATTTCAATAACTTTTTTTTTACTGGATATTGTATATAATACATTTTCAGATGAAAAACATTTGCTCCACGTGGACGGTTCTGTGAAGACATAGATGTTTTATTCAATTTTTAAGGTATGCATAAGTGAAATATTATCTCAGTTTCAAGTGTTGGAATGTAAGGACTGTGTGTCTAATGAAACAATAAGAATGTTTTCTGTTATGATTTATTGTTTTTTCTACACATTGCCTAATTTGTCCATTACAGAGTTGACAAACAATACCATAAAGACATCTGTTTTCAACTAAAAAAAGGAAGTAACTTATGTTTGCCAAGCACTGAATTATTAAAATTAAATATGTTTTCAATAAGATACTGAAAAAAGAATTATGTTAGTGAACAGTGTTTTACTTAATTTTCTGAAATGCCAAATATATCTCCAATTATAGAATTACCCATAAGTGTAACCAATCAAACTGACGAATGCTGTAAATCACATGGAAGCCTCATGCAACTTGGTTGCTTTAAACATGATCATCAACATATACATGTATTTATTTTAATATAAATGCATTTTATAGTACTCTGTGTCCGAAATGACTCCTGGCTGGAAGAAAAAACAAACAAACAAACAAACAAAACGTTATTTTAGTATTTATTTTAGTATAAAAGCAAAATTTTGTAATGGTGACAGTTATTAGAGTGTCTAATTAAGTAGGTGGGGAGAGTTCATAATTCTTGCACAACCGGTTTGTAGTTATTTATTTATTTATGAATTTATTTAATAATATTAATCACCCAGGGTATAACAGCCACACTGTAAAAAAAATCCCGTAGTTTTTATGGAAAAAAACTGGCAGCTGGGGTTACCAGAACAATTCCGTAAAATATACAACAAAACAGTAATTGCTTTTACCGACTAACATGTACATTTTACAGTTTAAACCAGCATATAACACACTGGACTTCTGTTATATTTACTGGTTTATACTGTAAAATTGACATGTTATTCGGTAAAAGCAATTACTGTTTTGTTGTATATTTTACGGAATTGTTCTGGTAACCCCAGCTGCCAGTTTTTTTCAGTAAAAACTACGGGACTTTTTTTTACATTGAACATTTTGTGTTTTACGGTTTTCAGTTCAATTTACAGGTAAATACCATAATTTTATTCTGATATAATTTTAATGTACCAACCTATTGAAGTACTGAAATCTTTCTTGTACCTTTGTAATACACTGATAACCACCAAAAGCAGGTGGTGATGAGAAAGTCAAATGATGAACCAAAGCTCATCACAAACAGCTTTTAAAAATTAACATATATAGAAGGTGCACAGTGTCATTCACACAAACACTAAACACCATCATGGTAACAGACATGAAACTGAAATAATGCATAAACATTAATTTAACAACATTAGATGTAACATAGAACCCTAATGTACAAAACAGCTAAGAAAAAAACTAAGAAGAAAGGGTTATTTCAACAAAAAAACATCAAATTTAAAAAAAAATGTAACACAGGGAATTCTGGGAATGTCAGTTTACGGTAAATTTCACTGTTCACTGTAAATTTTACGGCATTTTACCGTTAACCATTTAACAGGTTTTTACTGTAGCATTTTTACAGTATTTTACCGTTAAATTCACGGTCATTTTTTTTTAAGTCTACAGAATTTAATTGTAATTTCAACACAGTTTCATTGCCATTTATACTGTATTGCATTGTATTGCAAAAACAGTGTTTGTTTGTCAAAATAACATCAATATGTCTTTTACACAGAGAAAGTATGTTTAAAAAACATAATTTTGATGTTGAATTTACAGTTACATTTAGTTTAACATGTTACTAAATTACACTGTAAAGTATACAATGTTTCACTGTAATTCAATTTACAGCATTTCACTGTTATTTTAACAGACATTTTTTACAGTGCACTTCATGTCATGGCTGCATTACATTGGGCGTACATTCTTTTTTGGTTACACTTTAGAATAGGTAACACTTATTCACTATTAACTACGACTTTTCCCTCAATAAATTCCTAATTTGCTGCTTACAAATAGTAAGTTAGTTGTTAACTTTAGGTATTAGGGATGTAGAATAAGGTCATGCAGAATAAGGCATTAATATGTGCTTAATTAGTACTAATAAATGACTAATATATGCATGCTACTAAGCAACTAGTTAAGAGACCGTAAAATAAAGTGTTACCTATTTTTTTATAATTCATTGGCCTGTCATCAATTATTCCTTACTTAAGTCATTCCAAACCTTTATGACCTGTATGTCGTTAATCTGTGAAACACAAAAGAATATATTTTTTAAGATTGTTGGTAACCAAATGCTTTCACTTTCCACTGACATACTATCTATGGACAAAAATGCAATAGAAAGAAAAAGCTTTAAGCCAGGAATGCATCTGAAACACAAACGACAAAAGAAACATCTGAAACACAAAAGAAGAAATTCTGAAGAATGTCGGTAACCAAACAGTTTTGTTTTCCTTTGACTTCTATATCTGGTTTTATCCTTGAACATAAAACTGAAGACAAATAATCTATTATTTTGGTTGAATCATGTCTCATCATCGACAAAGATCAAAAATATATAAACAGCAGAAAACAGCAGAAAATATCCCCCATGATAACATGAAATACATGCACAAAGATCAACAATACAGATATAAAACCACAAACTGACACTAAACGAATGATTTAATAATAAATATTGATTTTCAGCTTTTTGACTAACTTAACCACTGGGTGGCAGCAATATCACACAAAACCTTTCAACAATCCGTTCCCTTTCTGTCAGTCAAGTACATTGAATGAAATATGTTTTTATTATATATAAAATAATTTGAAACATAAGAATTAACAAAATAACTTCAAGTCAGCACATTCAAATTTTATTGAAAAGTGCATTTGGAAACGCATTCAAATTAGGTTCATTTTATATAGGCTAATGGATCCGTGATGTGAAGACCGTATTTTAATAGTTTTAAGGGAATAAAACGGATCTCTCAGCAGCTCTGAGTAGTGCTGTACAATGCAACTGTAAGATCTTAATTGCATAAGTCGCTGGCCAGGGGAGGGTACAGATGTGGATCTGTGTTTTGGATCAGTGCCGGGGACCTGACAGTGAGATCTGGCAGTAATGAAGGCCTGGAGCATCTGGCCGGCTGTGAATGGCTGAATGGTTAAGATGTGAGGTGTGTCCTCTCCCGCGGGACCTGTGAGAGTGACACTGGATTGGATGAGCTGATGGGGGAGGGCGGGGCGTATGGAAGGCCTGACCTGAGTCGGAGGAGGACGAGGAGGAGAGCCGAAGAACGAGACAAAGGAGGAGGGTGATTACTCTCGTTCCCACCACACCCTGCCAAACCGAGTCCCCGACAAACACATAATGTTTCACTGAAGAGTTTGAGTGTGTGTTTTACACTGGAATCGTCGCATGTTGTAAAAGTTAAGGTAGTCAGCGGTATACCTGCTTAAAAACACATCTTACACTAGTCTAAGTAAGTTCAAGGTTTTGCATTGCTGGCCAGGCGCCCTGGAAGACCATATTAAACCAGTTTAAGATGGTTTAAGCTGTTTTTTTCCAGCAGGGATTTCAATGTTTAATACAGTTAAATTCAGTGTTTCATGCTATAAACAAATAAGAACTTGCACTTTTAACTGACTTTAACAGAGTTCAGTGGAACATGTTAGACAATCAGCTTTTTCACTCACTTATTCCAACATTTTCCACTCATAGACTCCAACACCCACCCTTCTGTCTGAAGCTTGAATATTTGAGCTTTGTCACGGACAAGTAAGTAACACCTAGCTACCTTTTCTATGTTAAAAGGCACAACAAAACATGAAACATAAACACAATGTTAGAAAATCACAAAACAAGGACACTTTTACTAAAATCACAACCACAGACTTTAAGTAAAACGTGGTTTAATTATACAAAAACATGTCCAATCAAAATACGTGAAGTATAAAAGTATAAAATTGTTCACTGGCTCTTAAAGTGGCTCTTAAAAAAACATACAATTGAAAAAAATGTCTCAGTCTTCTCTTATAAGACTCATCCTTAATCCGTAATCAATTACTAAATCATCCGTAATCAATTACTAAAATAATTATAAAACAAACTAATGCCAGTCTGGCTCATGTGAGAACAATTCTGTGTGAGGGGCACAGTAAAATTAAAATGAACAATGTAAGTGGACATTGCAATCTATATAAACTTTCATTTTCTGGCATTCCCTTCTTTTTGGAGACACGTGCATGTCATTAACTTATATAAATAAACAGATATTTAATAAGCTGCCTATTGAAATGGGTGACTTTCAGTCGGCTTTGTTTTGTCATGCATTCAGATCGATTCATCTATGCTTAATTCCTCAATAGTTGTCATAATAAATTTAAAAAGTCAATTGTTATGACTTGTGTCGAAATCGAAATCACAAAGATGTTATTCTCAGAGTCAGCTAAACAGCTCTTGTCACTAACTAACAACACTACATTAGGGTTAAAGATTTCATACAGTGCATAAAGTGGACACTCAAATGAGTTTGTGGTTCTGCATTGTTGTTTTGTACATCTGGTTATGTACACAATTTGTCTGAATGCTTCAAATGAGCCTTTTTTCACATTTTACTGGATTGTGTATTTATATCCTGAAGACAACAAAACTTATATGTGCACTTTGGAGATAATAATGCTGTGAAATACCTGTACATTAATGCTAAATTAATGATAAAAAGTACAGTAACATTTTCCAGTAAGAGGTCACCCCTAGAAAACATGCTCATCCTCCATCCTGGTTTAGTCGATCCTGGAGACGGCCAGGTGCACATTCACTGGGGAGTGTTAAGCCAGGACGTTTTTCTGGGGTGGGATACCATCTTGGATGAAGAAGAAACGGAGCAGAAGAAGGAATAAGAACAAAATCTGCTTGCACCTGGACATCTAGGACCTCCTGTCTCCATTTTTAGTCTTGAGAACAACTAGGACCACCATAACAGGGATTAGGCATATGGGGGTCATGACAAGGGCAAGGATGATGCTGGGAGGGGGGTCCCTCAGTGCCTCTGTGGGGCATTCTTGAAAATAGGTGGTGTGGATATCCACAAACATGTGTTCAACCAACTGATTCGGCCATGGAAGCAGCAGACAGTCAGCAATAGTCTCAGTACACAGAGTGAAATTGTTGTATGCACTGCAAGAGAGACAGATAGAGAAAGAGAGTCACCAACTGTTAACACACATCTTATATGACATTTGATGATAAATCCTTAGAATGTACCTTTTCACTTTTTCCAATGAACACCAGTCGGTACTGTTCATGGACCCCATAGCAACATCAAAATTATATTTACACCAGTGCACCAGCAATTCATAGCATTCTTGCGTTTTAAAGGAACCACAAAATGAACAGTATGCCTCACAGATGCTTTTGTTACCACAGCCTATGATGTAAATGAAAGTAAATAAATAATAAATAATGCAAATCATTCTGTCATGCACAGTGGAGTTTTCTTTATATCTGTATAGTGTCACAGTCAAGCTGATACCTACATTAAGTATTTTAGCTTAGTTTATTAACTTAAACTTTTTTATGATAGCTAGTGTACATACCAATTGTTCCTCCACCTCCATAGCCAGGATCTAAAAACATAAATAAATACATACATAATGTAAACATACGCAAAATGTGCATACTGTATAATGTGTCCAAACATGTTACAATGAAATCAAACCCCCTGGTTTTGGTTATTAAAAATAATAACAATAATAACAAACATAATTGCTTTATTAAAAAGGACGAAATAAGATAACTATTCACTTATTAGTTCGTTTGTTATCACGTTAGTAATCTGCATCCTTGAAAGTACAGCTTTGTCATACACTGTATAATGTCCAGTTCAGGTTAAAAGAAAGCTGAAGATGTCTAACGACGCACACACAAAAACTTACCACAGAGAACAGACAGTAAGACGCCAAAGAAGCTGAACGATACCCTCATATCAGAGCAAACGAGCGCTGGCGAGCTGGTTTCAACCCGCCGCTGAATGTTCCTGAACTTTTACACCGAAGAACGCGAGGCATAACAGGAAACGCGACGGGTGGAAGCGAGATGCGCCGTCACCACATGTGGAATCACGGTTACCAGATGTTCAGAAAGCTGCTGACCGAGAGCGCTTTAATTTTCCCACGTAATAATGCTCCACCTCTGGCCGCCTCTCTCTCTCCCTCTCTCCCTTTCTCTTTTTTCCAGTCAGTTTTCAACAGAAAAAAACTATAAGACCGTTCTGTGACTTTTCACAGAATTTAAAACGCGCCATAAATTCAATCCATTAAATTAAATATAAAAAATATAAACAAAACGTGTTTACAAAGGTGTCTGATATTTCAGCGAAAAATGCTTATGTATTTACTTTAAATACCATTGAGTACAAAACTCATGTTTATCTTTAAAGGATTAGTTCACTTCCAGAATAAAATTTTCCTGAAAATTAAATCACCCCTATGTCATCCAAGATGTTCATGTCTTTCTTTCTTCAGTCAGAAAGAAATTAAAGTTTTTGAGGAAAATATTCCAGGATTTTTCTCCATATAGTGAACTTCAATAGGGATGAATGGGTTGAAGGTCCAAATTGCAGTTTCAATGCAGCTTCACAGGACTCTACACGATCCCAGCCAAGAAATAAGGGTCTTATCTAGTGAAACGATCGATCATTTAAAATGTATATTATTTTTAACCACAAATGCTCGTTTTAAATTGGCTCTGAGATGCGCGTATGCGACTTAATCACGTTTGACTTTCTTTGTGCGCCCACTTTTGCATATGTCACGTGTGACCTTTTCAACATGATTACATACTACCTGAAGTCGAGCTAGTGCAAGGTGAGCATTTGTGGTTAAAAAGTATACAATTTTATTTTATTTATTTATTTTTTTTAAAGAAAATGACAGATCGTTCGCTATATAAGGCCCTTATTCCTTGGCTGGGATTGTGTTGAATCCCATTGAAATCCACTACGTGGAGAAAAATCCTGGAATTTTTTACTCAAAAAACCTTGATTTCTTTTTGACTGAAGAAAGAAAGACGAACATCTCGGAAGGCATGGGGGTGAGTAAATTATCAGGAAATTTTTATTCTGGAAGTGAATCCTTTAACTCTACAACCTCTCAATTCACATATGTGACCCTGGACCACAAAACCAGTCTTAAGTCGCTGGAGTTTATTTGTAGCAATAGCCAAAAATACATTGTATGGGTCAAAATTATCGATTTTTCTTTTATGCCACAAATCATTAGGAAATTAAGTAAAGATCATGTTTCATGAAGATATTTTGTAAATTTCCTACTGTAAATATATCAAAATTTAATTTTTGATTAGTAATATGCATTGCAAAGAACTTAATTTGGACAACTTTAAAGGTGATTTTCTCAATATTTTCAATTTTTTGCACCCTCAGATTCCATATACTGAAATAGTTGTATCTCGGCCAAATATTGTTATATCCTAACAAACCATACATCGATGGAAAGCTTATTTATTCAGCTTTCAGATGATGTATAAAGCTCAATTTTGAAAAATTGACACTTATGACTGGTTTTGTGGTCCAGGGTCACATATGTCTCACAATATGACTTCCCAAGTAGGCTACATCACAACTTAGCTCTTTGTTAATTTAAAGTTGACCAAAGTACTAACTTTGATAAAGAACCACTTTATACTAGTAAGGGATAGGGACCGCATAGGTCATGCTGTGTGGTTTTAATTAACTTAAACGAACCAAATCCATCTTATTTTTCAATGCAGAATAAGCCATTTTCTATTAATTGAATGTGCAAGATTTACGGTTCATTATAACTGCTGGTCTGGAAATAACAAGAAGAATTAAAAAGTGCAGTAAACGGTAAAACTATTTGCACTAGAAACTAGTGTGTTCATAATTAAGATAATACATTAAAAGATAACGGTAGGCACACCACTTTGCAAGAACAAGCAGCAAAACAGAGAAAAAACAGATGGGTGCAAATGACACTGGAAGCCAGACACATTAAATTTACAAATGACCGTGCCCACTCTTACAGGAACAATAAAGTGGGATTCGGGATTTCAAGCTCACTAGTCACGTGGTTTGTTTTTTTAACGTTCATAAGAGTCATTCGTTCGGGAATCAGACTACACTATCACTGTAAGTTTTGATTTACACAAAAACAATATACCAAAAAGCGTTGCGTTTTCAGGTCCCCAAATGAGGTCATGAAGGCCCTTTTTACAGGTTGTGTAAACACCCCTTATGGGACGCAAATTTATGGTGATGCCATGTACAAGCATTTTACATTTTCAGTCTATATGCATGTGTGAGTATTCAGCATTTTTAGTTTTCGCAGATCTGTGTGAACAGGGATCGTATATTCTGTATGCAAATTTTTCAAAAACGCAAAAGAAAAACTTCTGTTGTTGTGTACCTTTAGTAGTGGTGTTGCGGTGAGTAGTATTGGTAATGTCAGATTATTTTGTAGTACAAAGAATGCATGTTTGAGAAAAGTTAACCAAGCTTCACAAAAGTCCTTCAGCATTTTTGTTTCAGCATAAGAGCCGGTTCTCAGTTCTAGTCCAGACTCTTGATATTGTAAAGCACTGTTGTGTTTAAAGATTGCTGTTTCCCTGAGGCGCGGATCTTTTCTGGGCTGAGCACACCCAGGCCAGATGCACATTTGCAAACGGGTCTTTCCCTTTTAAAAAACACTCCATTTCTCTCAGGTTGATTCCTCGTCGGCTCGGTGGTTCTGATTTATTTGCGTTTTTTGCATCTGTTTCCAAACAGGAAACATAAGTGAACATTTAGGGCCAGAGCAGGGCGGCTTGATGGAACAGACACTTTTAAGAATAACTGGGTCATATTAAACAGATCGAGTTCGGGAAACGATATAATCAGAGTTTGCCATCTGTGCTTGAAGGGCTGCACTTTTTGGTTTGAGCCCAGCTGTGATTGAAACAAACTCTCAGCTCACTCACTTCAAAGGAAGAGAAAGAAGCGAATCCAGAGCCGAGGGAGGGCTGGAACAGTTTATGTAACACTTCTGGGCTTGTGGATCTTATGTTGACCATGTGAGATTGTCTTCAACCAGTACCAATAGCATTTAGTTGTAGTATTCATGTTTTAAAACGTTTTGATTTTGCAAATCACATTTTTGTGTTGGACAAACATGGATGATAACAAGGCTGTAAGGGATAGACTTACTGTCAGTGGCACATATATTATAAAGGCCCAAGATCATGTAATTTTAGCCAACTCTCAACTTGCAAAACTGTTTTATAGTGATTTTATTTACTGAAAGACAAAATGCCCCCCAGAATATATATATATATATATATGAAGAGTTCAGATGCAAAACCAGCTAAAAGCCATCTTGGTCAAAAATGAGATAATGATACTGAGTGAATGCTCCTGACACATATTATGCGTCCATCAAACACTTTTACTTCAAACTCGCTAAATTCCAGCCTCAGCCCAATCAGAAGTGCCAGTGCTTACATAGGAACCTATGTATATATATATACATATATATACATTTTGTTAGCTGAACAATCAGTACGATGTTCAATTGAGGTACAGCTTTGTTTTCATTCCTGTCAAAAATTTAATATGGTCTACACCCCTGAAAAAAGATCCAGGTCAGTCTCCCTACAATATGGAGCAACCTATATGTTTAAAACAATATTTTTGTAGTATAAAAGCAATATCATACTCATAGACGTGAGGTATGGCTGTATATCAGCACTGCTGTGATTCGACCGCAGGCCAAGTGCCGTAGGTAATCACAGCATGCCACTATACAGCCATATCTCACATCTATGAGTGTGATATTGCGTTCATACAACAGTTCAACGGCACAAGTATGTAAAAAAACAGACTAACAACGGAATGTCTTTAAAAGCCCACTTTTATGCAAAACTATTTCCTTCTAACATGGGTTCAAATCTCAAGTTGACAGTTGGAACAGCTGAGCCCAAGCCTCCTTTACTAATTCCAAAACGTCAATTTAGCATTAGTAACAAAGGAATGTTGAGTTGCTTCATTGAAAGCTTGTTGTATTACTGCAGTAAAAGCTTACTGTATTATATAGAATATTATGGGAGAGAGATGGACTGGGCATCTTATACAGCCTTTATTCTTCACATCGGTCTGTATTACATTAAACATTAGTTTGAATGTCTGCTGAGGAAAGTGTCATCTTTGTCATAACATTAATATCGTTTCATCTGTTAAGGGTGATTTTGCTGCTCAGTGTATTTGTGTTCCCTGCATCACGCTGTAGATGAAACTAAAAATAACTTCCGTTTATAGCGTTTACTTTTGTAAGTAAAAGTCTTTACTGCTGACTCACTTATAAAAACAGTCTCTTGTCGCCATCTAATGGCGAAACAACTAAACTCACCATCACAAACGCACCGTTTCTTAATACCAACCACAATTTATATTAATAAATATTTTATAAACAACAGCCGTCATAAAAATTGCTGGGCAATTCAGTCAAAAGCACAGTGGTGCTCTGATATAGCATTGAATTAAGATAAACATGAGATTTTGCCAAAACTGTCTTCTCTGGAACAAACAATAGATTAATGAGACCAAAGACTAACGTTAGATTTACCCATTACGAATGATATCTCATGTTTATCCACTACTGAGACATCAGAGCCAGCGGCAAATTTCAGAAGATCTGGCCGAGGTGAGGCTGCTCTTGTGCAGGTTAATGAGCGCAGAATGGCCGCTGATGATCCAGGTCTCTCATGTCGCAAATTTTCAAGTAGACGTTATCTTTATTAACAAACTGCATATTTGAACTATTAACAAGTACATTCATATGTGAAAACCTCTTAAAACTAAATTCCGTGAAACAAAAACAGTAATATTTATAAAATGATACTGGATTTGGGCGTCCACCATTACACTCGCTGTAAAAAAAAGTACTGCAAGCAGAGTGATACGATTACAAACATGTGAAACGGCTGTTGGAGCTCTGATATCACTCTAATATCGCACTCTAATCAGTCAGTCTGATTCGAGGACCAGAAAGAACTGTTATATATATAACAGTTCTTTCTGGTCCTCGAATCTGATTGGGTAGTTAACACACAGTAGTCAACATTTGAAGTGGATCAAAAAAGTTCATCAAAGTTGTCCTAAGAAAAGAACATGTATTGTTTTGTCATTTCTATCATGACAACTCTTGTGCCTTGTACAGACTGTCGGTCAAAATAAGATTTTTGTGCATGTCCTAATGGTATCCGATCTAGACTGACTGGCCGCAAGTTTTACTGAATATCTGCACTGGTTTCTATGGCTGGGACATTGCATTAAAAACAACAATACAGATGTTGTCTTGCGATATGACAACATGTTGCCCTTGCGGTGTACTATATTTCGTTTTATGAGGCAGTGGCAGAAACGCAGGAAGCTGGGGCCAGTTGAATAAACTTAGCCTCTCTGTTAAGACAGTGTCTTAAGAACTGGTGTGACCAACTAGCAGTTAACCAAGAAGAAATCAGTCTTATGTTTTGGATTCAACTAATTCAAACTATGCTAAGCTTTCATGTAACCGAATGTAAAATTTTTTTTTGACCAGTCTTCAAGAAAAAAATTAGACGACTAACTTTTAAAGGAGAAGTCCACTTCCAGAACAACAATTTACAAATAACTTACTCACCCCCTTGTCATCCATGATGTTCATGTCTCTTTCTTCAGAAATTATGTTTTTTGAGGAAAACATTTCAGCATTTTCCCCATATAATGGACTGATATGGTGTCCCGATTTTGAACTTGCAAAATGCAGTTTAAATGAAGCTTCAAACGATCCCAAATGCGGTTGTAAACAATCCCAGCTGAGGAAGGAGGGTCATATCTAGCGTAATGATCGGCTGTTTAAAAAAAAAATAATACAATTTATATACTTTTTAATGCTAAATGCTAATCTTAAAACTTACTCTGCCTGGACTGTTTTTTGTTCTGGTTCATGACAGTTAGGGTATGTCGAAAAACTCCCATCTCATGTTCTCCCCCAACTTCAGAATCGTCCTATATCACTGTTTTACCTTTTTTTGTTAAGGGTGTTTGATCTTTTTTGCATGTTCACTTTGTAAAGACTGGGTCGGTACTTCTGCAGTGATGTAGGATGATTTTGAAATGATTTTTGAAGTTGAGGGAAAAAATACGGTCTGAGTTTTTCGACATACCCTAACTGTCTTGAGCCAGAGTACACAGAGTTCAAGGGACTGCAAGCGTTTGAGAATAAAAGACGAGCTTTTGAGAATAAAAAGTATTTAAATTTAAGTATTTAAATATTTTTTTAATGTAAATAACCGATCGTTTTGCTAGATAAGACCCTTCTTCCTTGGCTGGGATCGTTTACAACCGCATTTTTAATCGTTTGAAGCCGCATTTAAACTGCATTTTGGAAGTATAAAATCAGGGCACCATATCAGTACATTATATGGGGAAAAATGCTGAAATATTTTCCTTAAAAAACATAATTTCTTTACAACTGAAGAAAGAAAAACATAAACATCGTGGATGACAAGGGGATGAGTAAATTATTTGTAAATGGTTGTTCTGGAAGTGGACTTCTCCTTTAAGACTAGTCTAAACCTTTTATGCAACTGGCCCCTGGAGCCTATATTGTCTTTTTCCACTTGACTTGCACTTGACAATAACAAGCTTGTTTCTGCAAAGACATTCAGCATGTTTTCTACTAAAATGTCTGACGTGTTTAAGTTTTAAATGGTGTAACTTGAATTTAAATGGTGCAGATTTCATGTAGTTTGTTGCCGTTCAGACTATGTAAATATGATCAGATTTCTATTGGATTTTCACAAAAATCGGATTTGTGCTGACAGTCTATACGGCCTCATTTACACCGTCAGTTACTTATGACCAAATTCCGATTTTTTTCTCAAATGTGACACAGATCGGATGTGTTCTATGACTGTGTAAACAGAAAAAAATGCATGCATTCGGATATTTAAGATTGGGTTCAGGCCTCATTCATATGTGGAAAAAATTCAGAAATAAATCAGACATGCCAATGAGAATGTCATGTAAACAGGCAGAACGGATTTTCTGAGGCATTGAGTTTTGTACATTGTTAAAACTGTGACAATTTTGGTACACTTTGGACAAATTGCTGCTGCTGATAAGTAAGTACAGGAACTTGCTACCGCCAATACATACACTGAGACAGCGTTGTGAGTATTTAAGACATACTGGTGCTGTACAAGTAGCATATATAACAACCCGTAGCAGATCTATACAGGTGGAGCTGGGGAGGTGGAGGGTTTTAGAGGAAGTCTGAAAGCGTGCTGTGAACTGCTGTAGTAAATGCTAACCAGCTATTTAAATGTAAAAAGCTAGCTTATTGACTGCATATGCAACATTTATCTTATATTATAGGTAGCATGCCATATGTGTTATTAAACTTCAAATATATATTTGAACAATGCAGACTTTGTTTCTGTTTTGGCTCCTAACAACAGCCCAGTCTAAATCTCCCCAGTGCCCATATGTTTATTCAAATCTTAAACTGAAGCAGTTGGTTTATTCTTTGTTCCAGAGACTCTCCCATGAATATAAATATTAGAAAAAAGGGATCGAAATTGTCAACAAAATCTCTCACTGCAGTGTTAAATTGCGGCACAATATTCTTTTCACCAGTTCTTATCAACAACTTTGTAGCAGTAACCTTTCTAAGCACTGATTGTCTGCTATTCATTGTTAAGCTACTCAGTAAGCACTCAATTCAATCCATACACCGAAAACAACCTCACAGTAGGGTTTATTTGGACATACAACAAGTCTATCATATTTACACAGCTGTATCACTTACCTGCTCTGGTGTATGCAGTGGTGTGTACTTCTGTCGGCATAGTTGACACAGTCTGTCTCTAGAACACAGAAGAAAAATAAATGTTCATGAGAGACAGGATTTTTTACTAAAATAACTTTTTAGAGCACATAGAATTCAATATCAACACAACTCACCACAGTTTGTTTCTGTTCGTTTGGTACCAGGGTCTGCAGAGTTGAGACCGTTAGACACAGACAAACTATCAAGGAAAAAAAACACCTTTGGATTACACACATGAATCACAGTTAAATTCAGAAAGACACTTATTTGTTATTATAAGAGAGCACATTCCAGCAGTTTGGGGAACACTGACTGGCATGGAAAAAGATGCAGGAAGGGAGGAGATGAAGAGCAAGGCATGGAACATCCTCCCTTTGTCCTGACCAGTTGGCTCATGACAGTCATTTCCTCAGAAGCTCTCTAATTTATCTATATCTACTGTAACTTAAAGCATCATTTTAAGTCAGCAGTTTAATTTACATTCCATTCCATTATATTGTCTTTATGGTCAAGAGGGCAATAAAGTCATATGCTATATATATATATATATATATATGGCAGACATAAAACGTTTATATTATTGCAATTTAAAATAAGAGTTATCTATTTTAATATACTATCAAATATAATTTATTTCTGTGATGCAAAGCTGAATTTTCATCAACTCCAGTCTTCAGTGTCACAGAATTATCACAGGTTCCAAAAAATATTAAGCAACACAACTGTTTCCAGCACTGATAATAAATCAACATATTAAGATTTCTGAAGGATCACATGACACTGAAGACTGGAGTAATGATGCTGAAAATTCAGCTTTGCATCACAGGAATAAACTCTGTTTTAAAGTATATAAAAATAGAAAACAACTATTTTAAATGGCAATAATATTTCACAATATTACTATTTTTAAATCAAATAAACACAGCCTTGATGAGCAGAAAAGCCTTCTTTAAAAACATTTAAAATCTTGCTGATCCCAAACTTACATATACACACACACACACATACACACGTATATAGTTTTCATTCGGCCTTTGCCCAATAACTAGAATTTTCTCCTGGAGATTGGCTCTGATTTTAAGTTTCAAGCACACTAAACCAAGCTTTTATTTTGAAGGTTCAGATACTTACCCCAAAACAGAAGAGTCCCTGCTGGTTTTGAAAAAGATACAGAAATGTGCGCCATTCTGCTTTAATCCTATGGCAGTTCTATCTCTCTGTCCACCTCAGCTTGCTTAAATCATATGTATGAACTCTTCAACAGGAAGACTCTAATAAAACAACAGGATGTGCTCATTTCCTTAAAGGGGTGGTGGATTCAGAAATGCAGAGACATTACAGACAGGGCGGGCTATCCCAATGTTGCCATTATCCATCCCTCTGAATTTTACTCATATTATCTTCACTTTCACTTTCTCTCTCTCTCTCTCTCTCTCTCTCTCTCTCTTTATCTATCTATCCACCACTATTTGTTATATTAAATCTATCATATTTGCCTTTAAGGATTTTCTTTGTAAGTATTCCTTTGTGTTTTAATAATTCCCGATTATTCAAATCATTTTTATGTCTGCCAAACATTTCTGGGTCTGCCAAACTGATGCATAATATATACTCAGGAGAAGAAAATCATTGTATTTGTCACTGCACACTTTAACAGCATATTTGTTGTGCACATTCGATTGAGGTTGTATGTTTTCCTCTACTCTTAGTCAATTTGAGTAGGAGTCTGAGTGGATGGACTGGAAACTTTGAAAGCATGAGCCAGATTTTGCTTTTAGTTTGGCTCATTTGTTAGAATATATATATGACGTGATGTATGATGTTTTGGTATAAGGCCAACTGGCATTTACTCAGAACTGAGAAAACAGTGCGGATATGGAGGAATCTGCTTTCCACGCTGTTTACACATATTTGACTTAATAATTAGTAAGGATGCGTTTAAAATCCAAATTCAAAATCCCAAACTTGCATGTTCCCCCTATTTGAAAGGTGACTGATTCTGACAACCAAAATCGTATGTATGTATACTATAAAATGATTGCATTGTAAAAAAGACATTTCTTTAAAATATTACACCAGAACTGGCTTCTGTGGTAGGTCTCACAGTGTTTATTATTATAGAGTTGAGTAAGCAGTCTCGATCCAAACAGGCTGTTTCTTTTAATGTTTCTGGCAAGGATTCTGTTAACCTCATCGGGCCGTTCAGGGGGTCTCACCCCAGGTGCTTTGGATTGTGAACTGTGCTGCATTGAGGAGGGGAGAGATAAAGACTGATGACAAATCCACCCCCTGAGCATTGGCTCAGAGGAGTGTCTACCCTCGCTATTGACGTACACAGAGCTACAGCACTGCCATTGACGCATGTACACTATGACCACCACTGGCGTGTACTCAGTTCAGCTCAGAAGTGATGCAAGAGGAGAAAGTATCATTCCCTTAGAGTTTCTGCACACACACACTCTCACAGCCACAGATGTGTAAGTCAACGTCATCTGGCGATTCTCCCTCTCTCACTCAGCTGGGCTTGGTCCACTGCCTGGTGAAGTTCTGAGGACCTAAATTACTTCCACATTTGATTCACATTAGCAAGGAGAGGCTTGTTTTCTACCCTTAATTGGTTTGCTCTGTTTATAAAGCAGATTAAGTTAGAGGGACAGAAAACACAGGGTTTATTTAGCAGTTCGGGACACTTCAATTTCACAGAATTGGAGTTCCAAATGGCACAATAAGTACAATCATGTTTTGTTTTTTTTTACAGTATTTTGCAATGGATAAACATCAGAAAAGCTAATTATAATCGTGATCGCATAGGGATGAGATTGTCGCACTGATTTTGTGATTCACTAAATTAAAGTTTACTAAAGTAAAAAACCTTTTCCCCCCAGAGGAACACGCATGCTGCTCAAGTTTGTGAACAGAAAATTTGCTCAAATTGTCCATGAATGCAATATGTGATATTGTAGGTCAGTGGTTTTCAAATTGTGGGTCACAACCTGTAGTCTGATTCATAAAACAAATGACTCTTATAAGTCAGTTCTTTCAGTGAATTCTTCAAAAAGACACAATCTCAAGAGTTCAGTCTGAATTCCTTCCTGAAAAAAATGACTTACTCAGTCCAATAGTGTGGTTACTAAATCTTACTGAACTTTCATGAGTTCACCTACCCATTCAGTCCTGCTAGATAATGGTAAATGATCTTGGCTTGTTGAAGGAGGAAAAAGAAAGGAGAAGATAAAGAAAAATGGAGAAGAAGAAGGGGAGGCGGAGAGATGCTGGAAGAATTGTCGCTGGGACAGCGATCGCTGCTTATATGCAGGGTAGACGTGACATAGTCACAAATTTTTTTGTTCATTGACACAAATTTCCCCCCCTTTTTTTTGGTGTCACTCAGCACAATTTTTAATCTAATGTATTTCAGTAGGGAGTAACTTTTATTCCTGCACCACAATTTTCTTTCTGCCATTGCAACACATTCTGTGATTTTCATTTAATCCGCCACAATATATTATTTACATTTTATTTTTTATTTACACAATTTAGACATGTTTGAACACCTAACCCAACCCCACCCCTAAACCTACCCATTTGTATATAATATAAAACACAAGATATAACAGGCACATGTGACAACAAACACTGTTTACTTAAAAGTTAAAAAAAACCAAGTGTTCCGAGCTAAAATGACTGATTCGTGCGAAGAATGCATGCAAAAAATCACCAGGGTTGCCACGTTTTCGCAAACAAACCCCTAGGTTTAGGGTAGGAGTGGTGTTAGGTGCTCCAAAATAATAATTATTGATAAAATCATTTCTAGTTTTGCAAATGTGAAGATTTAAACAAGAAAGGGGTACTCTGCACTGATCGCTAGTGAAATACATTAGAATGAAAATTGTGCTGAGTGACACGAAAAAAAGGGGAAACGTGTGTCCGTGAACTTGAATCAATAGATTAAATGTTCGTGACTATATCACTATCTGCTGTTAGACTTCTGGGTTGGAGTTTCTGGTTTGGTTTTTTCAATGGATGTCAACAGAGAAGCTTTTTAGAGGAAAGAGCTTATCATTTAATGAATCGACAGCCTATCGGCTGATCTTCAACATGTTTTACACTAAACAATACTTTTGGATTAAACTATTTTAAGAGTTTACACCGCAAAAAATGCTGTTTTATAAGAGAAGTCACTGACTTTCTGCGACAGATGGGATTCTGTTTGTTCAGCATAGTACAGCCTCTCCTCCATTGACATCCATTAAAAAAAAATGGCTTCTGGTCTCCTTTTTCCACATACTGCCAGACTGGAAGCGTTAGCTTTAGCCATTATGCTTTTTCAGCTAATGGTTGCAGGCTTGCTTTTAAGTGGCTTTGCCTACAACCATTAGCAGAAAAAGCGTAACAGATAAAGCTAACGCTTCCAGTCTGGCAGTACGTGGGAAAGGAGACCAGAGGCCGTTTTCTTTGAAAGGATATCAATGGAAGTAAGGCTTCACTACGCTGAATAAATAGCTTTTTAGAGGAAAAGGCTTATCATTTAATAATTCGACAGCCTGCTAATCTTAAACATGTTTTACACTAAACAATACTTTTGGATTAAACTATTTTTAAAGTTTACCATGAAAAAAAAAGCTATTTTACAAGAGAAGTCAATAACTTTTTGCGACAGGTGGGATTAATTTACTTCTCATTTACTTGATACTTGAGTGTCGCACAGCTCTGAAATTCAATGACGTCTAGGCTGCAATGTGATTGGTTATTAAGGAACACGTGATCCAAGTCAGCCGTTATGCTTTCTCCAATAGTAAGTAATACAGACCCTCTCATCTCCCTATAGTAAGACAATCTCTCATGTTGATATAGTCATAGTTATTGCTCATTGACCTAATCATTGCCTTATCATCATTTCATTTTAATCATGGAAAAAGTCTGTTAACAAACATTTTGCGTCATAGTTTTTGTTAACAAAACTAGAACTTCCATGTAGATAACTATCTCTCAAAAATATTTTGGTCTTAAATTTGGTCTTTGTTTGTTGGTTGTTAATTTATTCTCATAAAGGTTTTAATTGAGACCTACACTTTTAAAAATAAAGGTTCTTTACTGGAAACTTTGGAACCTTTCCATTGTACAAATGATTCTTTACAGTTAATTTTTTAAAAATATTTTTAACGTTTTCTTTATACTTAGAAAGAAACTGTTCTTTTAAGAACTGTTCACTTAAGTTTTTTTTTTTTGGTTGTTCTTCTGTGGTGTCACTGTGAAACCCCACTTTTGGAACCTTTATTTTGAAAAAAAAAAAAGAAAATAAAACAAGGAGGATTTAATTGTATATAATATAAAGTATGTCAAATATATTCCTTTTGTATTTAAATATCATTCTCATAGAGAAAGCTTATATTCACATTCGCATTTACATCCTTTACATTTAGCAGACACTTTTATTCAAACCAACTTACAAAGAGGTGCCTCTGTATCTGGAGCTGTTCAACAACATGTCGAATGTCACAGTCTCTACTATATTTCATTTCATCCTCTAAACTCTGGGCCTCAGAGCAAAGAGCCTATCCCTCTGTACCCCACACACAGGCTGATACTAATCTTCATTTGACGTGCCAAAACCAACATCCAGGGTTTACACTGCACATAATTAAAAACTTTCCACAGATAAGACCTCCCTCTTATGTCTATCTTTCTGCCTGTGTTTGCTTCTGTTGTGAGGTCCAAGATAAACACCAGACTGGCCTAAGAAAACCCTGTTAGGATGGGCCCATTACTGGGATAAGGGTATGAGGAAAATTTGCGTTACCACTCCATCTATCACATACTGAAGTGCTGAGCAATACCACTTCAACTCTACAGACAGAAGAAGCTCAAACACCTGCACATGGCCAGCTCAATCCAACACAATGTCAGTATCAGAAAACAGAAGACAGAAAATCTGATGAAATTCAGAAACAGTAAACAAAACATCTGTATCTAACAAAAAATAAAGATGTTCATTACAATAGCTTTCACATGTTAGAATTGTTTCCTTGTTAAAGGGATAGTTCACCCACACATGAAAAATGAGTCATCATTTACTCATCCTACATTACGTACAGTACGTCATTCTAAACCTACATTACGTTCTTTTCCTGTGAAACACAGAAGTTATTCTGAAGAATGTTGTAACCAGACAGTTTAGGTTACAGTTGACTTCCACTGTATGGACAAAAACATATGTCAGTGCCTTTGTGTTGTCTCAAGATGCACACCAGTAATGTTTTTTTTCTAAGGCAAGTTTTTAAAAAATTACTTTAATGTCCTCCTTGAACAATTGCCTAATCATAGCTTAGTCTAAGCCTTGTCTGTGAAACCAGCCCTATGTCTTTAATGTTAAAGCATAAAAAAATCCCTAAGATCTCTTTTCAGACTCTCTGAAATCAAACCAAATATTATTTCAGTGTTTTTGCAACACGACAGAACATTTTTCTTTTACTTGTGGAACTAGCAGTGTCAATTAATACTCTGGGATAGTTACGTCAAAAATGAATTTAGAGAATTAGTTTACTTCTAGAACAAAACGATTGTCATGACTGTCTCTGGCTTCATGATTACATAAATCAGTGTAAAGCATTAGCAAGTAGATAGACCTTATTTAGTTGTCTGGGACATATTAGTTTTGGCACAAAAGATGATAAATGGTGTGTGTAAATGGCCTAAGCACTAATCTAAAATGTGTTGGTCAAAGGATTAGTTTACTTCCAGAATAAAAATTTCCTGATAATGTCTTTCTTTCTTCAGTTGTAAAGAAATTATGTTTTTTTTTTTTTTTGAGAAAAACATTTCACTCCATGTAATAGACTTCTATGGTGGCCCCAAATTCGAACTTCCAAAATGCAGTTTAAATGCAGCTTCAAAGGGCTCTAAACGATCCCAACCGAGGAAAAAGGGTCTTTTTTTGAAAATTAAAATTTCTATACTTTTTAACCTCAAATGCTTGTCTCATCTAGCTATGTGTGAACTGTTTTTTTCCAGTCATGACAGTTAGGGTATGTCTAAAAACTCTCATCCCATTTTCTCATCCAACTTCAAAATCATCCTACATCGAAGCAGAAGTACCAACTCAGTGAACAAAGTGAACATGCTAAGAAGATCAAACACCTTTTACGTTTTTGTTAAAAAAAAGGTAAAAACTGTGATGTAGGACGACTTTGAAGTTGGAGGACAAAATGAGACAGTAGTTTTTAGACGTACCCTATCTGTCATAACCAGAAAAAAGTTCACAAAGAGCTAGATAAGACGAGCATTTGAGGTTAAAAAGTATATAAATTGTCTTTTTTTGTTGTTTTCTTAGAAAATAACCGTTCTTTTCACTAGATAAGACCCTCATTCCTCAGTTGGGATCATGTAGAGCCCTTTGAAGATGCATTTAAAATCCATTTTGAAAGTTCACATTTGGGGGCACCATAAAAGTCCATTACACTGACAGAAATCCTGTACTGTTTTCCTCAAAAAACATCATTTCTTTTCAACTGAAGAAAGAAAGACATGAACATCTTGGATGACAAGTGGGTGAGTACATTATCTGTAAATTTTTGTTCTGGAAGTGAACTAATTCTTTAAAATCTCTGTGTTGTTCCAAACATGACTTTATTGTGTTGGCTTACGAAACACAATAAGTGTCGCCATTCACTTTCACTGCATATTTTTTCAAACAAAATCTAAAATTAAATAGTGTCTGAGTCATTCTGACTAATATCCCACGCTGTGTGTTTCACAAAAGAAAGCCAAATAAGTTTAGAGCAACTTGAGTAAGACTTTTGTTTTTTGGGTGATCTGTCTCTTTAAAAAATAGGACGGCGGTATAAATGGCAACATGTCGCCATCTAGTGTATTTATAAATATCAAAACCAAACATCTGTCGAAAGCAAGCTATGAAATGAGTTCTTAATTTCAGGCCATAACATAATGTAACTTCTTGTTATTATCAGATTTGTAGTTGTAGCATTACAATACTATGGCTACAATACATTTTTGTTTAATTATTTTTTAAATAATAGCGCAACAGCAGTCATAGCGGCTCACACAATAGTAATAGCCTATTACTGATATAATCGGGGCCAGGGAGCGGTGAATGCATGAAGTATTTTACTGCTTCCTATTCGTACTATTAAACTGCGAACGCGCGTCCATTCAAGCGCGTTCTCGCTGGTCACGTGTGACGCACAGAGAAGGGCCGTGCCTTGTGCGTCGCGCGTCGGGCGTCGGGCGGACCTCACGCTGCCCTCGCTCGCTCTCTGGAGGAAAACAGCACATGCTAAGCGCTGCGGATCTCAAGGGAGCTGTTCAAAAACAACAAGCATTGGATCCTCAAGCCAAGCCCCTTTGCGCTGAGACTTGTGCCTCTGCATATATTAACATCCACGTGTACATATCCCGTCTATACATATGATTAGGTATCTTCCTATAAAGTAAATACAACTACTTAAATGCTTTTTATGTCAATTGTTTTTATATCACTAGCATTTTGTTATTATATTTAAAATACTTCTTGTTTTTAAAATGTGTATTTTAATCTTATAATTAACATTGTAAATCACTCTACTACGGGACTATTATTATCATTATAATTATTATTATTAAAATCATTATTAGTGTTATTATTAATAGTAATAGACGGATAATCGTTATTATTCGATTAATTACATTTCAAATTATTATTGATAAATGTCAGAGCTCATGCACATGTTTGCATTCAGGCTATTAATTATTGAGAAAATTAGATGCATTATTATTTTCCTCCTCAGCGCACTCGTAGCCTGTGGTCCAGCCAAAGAGAGCTGGAGTATGTTCATAATAAAGACGTCACCCTGTGCTTTGACCGTGCCAACCAAGTGCGCAGCTCTTAACTGTACAACTACAACCTCGACATGCTTACGGACGACCGAGGAATCCTCACATCCCCTGCGCTCGTCAACACAAACATTCTGGCACCGACATCTGCAGTGGATCGGTAGCCAGGACACCGTTTTTCACTACAGGACGTTTTTGGGAACGCGGACTTCTTTGCTGCGCACTTGAAGCAGAAGCTGCTTCGCGAGGATTTAAAGGAAGGAGCAGGGACTCTTAAGGTATTTCAAACTGCGTCGGCGATTCTCCGTGTCGTTCCCCAGCATGTGCGAGAGTGATAGAGCATGTGCACACGACATGTTTAAATCGTCTCGGTGTGTATCGTTGGTTTAAATACTGCAAGTATTTTGAACGTGTGGCGTTGTTGAAGCTTAGCGTCCTTCATTTTAAACGCTTTCGTTCGTGGCCCGTGCAGCCGTGCGTTATTCGTTCCCAAACATCATTTTATATTTCATTTTTAGTTCCTCGAAAGTTCGAGAAAACAGTATTGGAGGGTTAAGAAATGGTGAAAAGTGTACTACGCACTTATCCGCACTGTGGTGATATGGGCTTGCGAGAGAGACACGCCCACTTCCAGCGTGAGGAGCGCGTGTTTTTCCGAGCACGGTGTCACTTGGATGCGATTTGCATAGCCTGTTTTTGTTCTGTGGTAGCCAACACATCCCCTCTTGTCATTTTCCGTTAAATGACTGTTCTGGTAATCTGAAGTGCTAATCTGAATTTGAAGACCTTTAAATGTGTGGTGCGGAATGTTAGTTGTGTTTTGTGAACTGCAGGGGGCAGTGAGTGAGTCCTCTGTGGAGTCACTACTGAATGATAAAGTTTGAGTCATGCAATTTATAGGTCCCTTGCGTGTCTGTGTGTGTCTGTCAAAGAGAATGAGTCACATCTGACCGGAACCCTTATGGAAGGTGTTGTTTATCACATCCCAGAGAATATGTTTCCCATAAAGATGAATCTATGGATTCAGAAGAATAACTATCAATTAAATCCACCATATTATATTTATATATAATAATTGTTAGGTGTAATATTACATTAGATATAATAATTAAAATATACACACATACACACGCACATATATGACAGTGACAGTGGTGTACTGAAATGAGGCAAAGTGGGTTTTTTTATTTTTATTTAATGTAAATTCATGTAACAGTCACAATTTCTTGGTTCCTTACACTACCAGAATAAAAATCTATATTGTATTTTTACATTAACAGTGTAATTAAAGGCACAATATGTAAGTTTTCACTACTAGAGAGCGCATATTCAAAACAAACAAAGAAACTAAGGTGTAGTTTGATCATGCCATGATTGAGTGTGGAATCATGGGAATTGTTGTTTTCATCCCCACATCTGGTGGAATCCGTTGGGACTTGTGCAGAAGTCATGTGTGTGGATGAGCTAATGTATTAAAAACTTATTAAGGTCACTGTAGCATGAAGCAGGGTGGGCCTGAAAGTCGTCGAAGCAAAACAAGGAAGGTGGAGCGATTGCTAATGAAGGAGGAGTGCGATACACGGCTTAAAAGCAGTAGCGCTTTTATTATATGCCACAGTTGACCGCTTCCGCTTCTTCCTGTCATGTGTATATAGGCAAAAGCAGTGCTGTTTTATCATACTAGATACGTTTTAGTGTGTTGAAAGTTCTGTGTGTTCGTCACCTGTCTAACAAAATGCATAACATATTAAAGGAACATTATCCTATTATGCTCTTTAACAAAGTCTTGATTTTGTTTTGGGTGTGTAATAGCTTGTAATAGGGTGTAATAGGCGAACAGCTGTTTCAGTATTGCCTCACCCCTTGTCAATGAAGCAAGTTCTGTTTACAACTGTTAGCGCAAGTGATTGTTGCTTTTTAAATATGGATATTTTTCTTACAAAAACGCATCGATTCGCTACAGGAGTCCTTTATTAACCCACCAGAGCTGTGTGAGGCACTTTTTATTATGGCTGGATGCATGTTATTGGACTTGTTTTGGACTGCTGAGGAGAAACACATGTCTATGCCATTCTAAAGCTTAGGAGTGCTAGGATAAATTTTAATATAACTCCGATTACATTCGTCTGAATGAAGGAAGTCATGTACACCTAGGATGCATGGAGGGTGAGTAAATAATACGCTATAGTAGTGTTGGGTCCTATTGTCAGCCTGCGATATCGCCAATACATGATATTATCCTGCTAATGTATTTAATTATTTACATACTTAGTTTCATTTCCCGAAACTAGCTCCAGCATAATGCTAAAAGCAGCCTGACATTATCACAGAACATCATCACTAGCCTTTTCTAGTGCTAGTTTATGCATTTTAAAAAACACTTGCGTTATAAGTGAAGCTATCTACATTGTATGATGAATAAATGTCTTACCACACACTGCACACGTCTGCGGCGCGTTACAGCTCTGAAGCGGCCTCTCTAGTCAATGCTTGTGTTTATACCCGCCGTGCTGTGGCTCGTTGAAGCGGTCTCCGCGCTGCATCGCTAAAGTTAGGTTAATCCCCCACCTCACCCCTACCCTCGCTCCAACAATTCGAATTTCCATGGGCGGGATTTAATTTAATGATATTGTAATTCATGCGGAACAATCGTTGTAGTCCGAAGGACCCGTTCGTTGTAGTTCTTGAAAAGGGACTTTTTAAAAACGAAATATCTCCTTTTGGAGTGGACTTTGAGGCTTTTAACTTTGTAGATCTTTTTATGCCCAAAGATACACACCACATACTGACTAAAGTTCAAAAAGTGAAAAAGCATAATAGCACCCCTTTAAAGTGTCTTTGGGGTTTTCATGTTTTCTACAAAATAAAACTGGAAAATCAAGGGTGTATGACGTCATTGGCATGCGACGCAATGACACGGTCCATTATACTAGTTAAAATTGCTTATTTCTCTGGATTTAAACATTCAAAGATTTGAGATAATGTAAGCACACAAGTCAGCAGAATATATAACACTGTTTTAGTGGTTTTTGGATATTTTAATAAAAAAACTTACATATTGTGCCTTTAATAAGCTATTCTGAGTATTAAACCCAAGTATAAATCTCATCAGTTTAGTGCTTTTAAGCATTTTACATTTATTAGGCAGTAACAATTTAAACAATATATTTTAATAATAAACTTCAGTCATCAGCTGATTGCTCACTAAAAAACCCATAGATCTTGTTTTCAGGCCATTTGAAGTTTGATTTTGACTTGACAAGGTGGTGATATCTAAGCGTGTGAGTTGTTACTCTTTTATTAGTCTTCCCATTAACACCATTATATTGTTCATTCAGACTGATTTGCAAATGCGGAACGCGAACAAACACAAGAGGCGGGATTTATCGCATGAACCAATCACTGTCGAACATAACCAGTCACAGTCATATCGTGATGCCCAAAAGTCAATGGGCTCAGGGGAGGTGAGAGAGATGAGGACTCCCTCTGTAACATTACCTGCTGGTGTCACTGTTTGATGATAGAAAAAACAAAAAAGCGAGTGATTTATATGCTTTTTAAGTCATATTTTATGATATTTGCATTGTTTTGTTTTTGTACTATGAATTTTTTTTCTCATCCAATTTTTTGAAGAGACACTGCCTCCCTTGCTTCCACGGAAATGCCCCTGACATACGACTTTTTTTTTTTTTTGAAACAGTCATTATATAAATAAATATTTTATATCATAACTTTTTTGTACATTTTCTAAAATCCTTAAACATACTGTTTTTAACAGGATGTGTATTTTTCATGTATATAAATATTGCTCCTCTGCATTGTAGTCAGGTGAGGCTGATGATGGAGGACGTGTCAGGCCCCCGGTCCTGCACTGCAAAGCCCCCCCGCAGTCTGCTGGAATGGAAGAAGAGAGTCAAGTCTGAGTATATGAGGTTAAGACAGTTGAAACGCTTCCGCAAAGCTGAGGAGGTCAAGGTAGAAGTTCTTTTGCAGCATTGTTTTACTATATAAGTTATTGCGTATTTCTGTTTTCTCTCATTTCTAAAAGTATTTTTAACATACACTGCCATTAAAAAGTTTGGGGTCAGTAAGATTTTTTTTTAAGCAAGTAGTAATTTTATTCAGCAAGAATGTATTGATCAAAGGTGGGAGCAAATAATTTATAACGATTTCATTTTTGAATAAATGCTGTTATCTGAACTTTTTATTAATTAAAAATCCTAAAGAATCAGCTTTTTAAAATATTCCAATGTGACACTGAAGACAGAAGTAATGACTCCTGAAAATTCAACTTTGCATCACATGAATAATTATTTGTAAAAGTTTTAAAGTACTGAAGCTGTAATACAGTTGTATTTTAAGTTGTAATAAAATTTTACAACATTACTGTTTTACTGTATTTTTTAATCAAATAAATGCAGCTTTAGTGAGCATATCTGGCTTCTTTAAAAAACATTAAAAAAATAAAATACCAAAACCAAACTTTTGAATGGTAGTGCGTTTCTTTTAGATTTTTTTTAATCATTCTGTCTTCCTTGATTTATTTTCTATGCCATTCTAATTGCAAAACATGGCTTTAAATAACTATGGAGCTGTGTGTCTTTCACAGGCTCTATTCCAGTCGAATCGCCGCAAGATTGAAGAAAGAACTGAGCTGCTGAATGAGGAATGGTCCAAGCTCCGAATCCAGTCCATTCCCCTCTCCACAACCAGTGGCTCTCTGCCCAACAAAAAGGCAAGAATGACACAGCTGGGGGCCTCGACCACCACTAACCAGTGTCAGTCATCTTGCATCTGCTGTATGACACTAGATAGCTTTACTATGAATTGCCCCCCTAGCTGATTTATGAGCTGAGTCAATAGTAGCCAGCTTTGCCTCACCATTTTCCAAACATAATTTATTCTTACAAAATGCCAGTAATGACTCAGGATCAGGTGCCACAGTTCGTCTTCCATTTCCTGCAGAACCTACTTTATCATATCCTACCTGACAAGCGTTTAGATCAATCTAATGATGTTATTAATGGACTGACTGTGGCACAGTTAACCTCCAATTAATTACTCAGTGCAAATATTACCAGAAGGCCAGTAAAATGCAGAAAAGTGTGGGGTTTTCTCTTCATAAACTTGCTCCGTTGCCAAAAATGTATTTGTATGTTTGCCAAGCCAGAGCTCAGTATCTAAAACTCCTGTGATATCCACTATAAAAGCAGCCAGGGGGCAAAGCAAAGCTTAGTTCTCTGTGGAATACAGAGAGACTGCTCAACATACCAGCACAGCTGGATCCTGCATGCAGCAGTGCTGGAAAACAATACCATGCTTGATGTTCTTTAGATAGTACCAGACCAAATATTTTGACTAGTGGATTATGATTTTGGTGACAAGTGTAATTGCCTCGGGCACACATTTGGTCCCACTTCAATTCTTCTCGATTTATGACATTTCTATCACTGGTTTGGTGTGGGATTAAATTCTTTCATTATTTATTCACCCTCATGTTGTTCCAGTATGACTTTTTTTCATTGTGAAACAAAAGGAGACATTGAATACTGCTTTTATACGATTAAGCATGACTAAAGCTTTCAAACTTTAAAAACAACACAAAAGCATCATAAAAATATCATAAAATAGGCTGTACAATTAGTGCCCTATGTTCCCTCTGAAACAATGCAAGCTTTGAGTGATTAACAGACAAAACTATAAAATAAGTTGTTATTTTCTCACACATTTCTGTGTTTATGAAAGACCTTTTGGTGACGGATTTGCAAATCTTTTTAATGAATCATGTGATCCAGTTCACCAAATGTCTGAATGTTCTGGCCACAAATCAGCCTCATCTGGTTCTCAGGTTTAGCTTGACTCAAAAGATTTATAGCTATCATATGGCTTCAGGAAATGCAGACTTGTAATACAATGCATGCTTTTGCATCCTTTTTGAAGCTTAAAAGCCTGTTGTAAAATGCATTAAAAAGTGCTTAGTTTGATTCTTGAAAGTTCTCCTTTTTCCCAGAAGAAAGAAAGTCATACAGGTTTGGAACAATTTAATTGAACTTTTCCTTTTAATAATACATAACTTTTTTATAGAGATATATTCAGTAATCTGTAAGTACTCTAGGGAAAATGTCTTAAAATACAACTAATGTAAATTAATATATTCAAATTGCATTGGCTAATTAACATATCCAAGACTAAAGCAATTTAACGGTCCTCTGTTAGTTTCGAGTGACACTTTGACTTGTCTTCTGTTTCCCTGTCTCCCCTTTCTTGTCCAATCACAGTTGTGCATGGTAGAGTCTGGCTTTCCGTCTTTTCCGAACCAGGCAGTTGCCATGCGTCCCTTGACAACTGTTGCTGGGATACCATTCATGTACTCCTGGTCCCCTTTGCAGCAGAACTTCATGGTACTGGATGTGGACAATAAGCGCACACACATTAACACACATAAAAAGCACTCAATCACGATCACCATTAGAAGCCTGCGTCTGCACAAAAAAGAAGGAGAAGAGAGAGAGAGAGATGAAAATAGAAGAAAAGCATCATTTTATGACAGTGGTCATTTTGAAAGTAGGTCACCCTGCAGCAGCGCATTCACATGTTCTGACAGCTCTAAGCATGTGTTTTTGAAATCATCTCTCAGGTAGAGGAGGATGTGCGTCTTTAAACGCCTACACTCACTACGCTCACTTAAACGCACAAATATAGGCAAACACAAAAAAACAGCCACCCACAGTGCACATTTACAATATCGTTGTGCATTTATTATCTCATTGGAATAACCACACTGATGCATGAATATATATGGAACATGTCTTTATATAAATCAGTAAAGTCACAGAAAATCACTCTCTTTGTTTCTGAGGTGGAAGATGAGACATTTCTGCACAATATACCCTACATGGGAGATGAGGTGTTGGAACAGGATGAAGCATTCCTGGAAGAGCTTATTGACAATTATGACGGGGTGCATGGAGACAGAGGTGAGCATCACAATATGTATTTATACACATTACCAGAGGCACTGCTAGACCTGAGCTGAATCTCTGAATGTTTTAAAGGGGACATCGGATGCCTATTTTCCACAAGTTTGTGTGATTCTTTAGGGTCTTCATGAAATGTCTGCTACATACTTTGGTTAACGGGGTTATCGGATGCAGAGTTCACTTTTTCATGTTGTTTGAACATTAATGTGTGTTGGTAGTGTATGTACAAATCTACCCTATAATGATAAAAATCCATGCAGTGTTTTTTAATTAATCTGTAAAAATAATATTCCCTTTTTCAAATCGAAAGTCGTTGTTGCGTCACACCAACAGAGGCCGCTCCCACGGTAGTTGATTGACATGAGTGTTTTACCTCAGATCAGTTGTAACAGTCCCACCTCCATGTTTTGATGCCAGAGCAGGAATGTAAGTTAGACAAGAATTGAGTTGTTGTGTTGCTGAATGTAAAAATGAACGTAGTGGGCGTCATTTACTCCCGACATCTGAGCCGCTGAAGATGCAGTAGATTACGTTTGTTTGTGAAGGGAATGCACCTTCCGATCTACATATATCCGTCTGTGTTCGTGCAAATCATTTGTGATCCAGCTTCACTTACAGCAGAAGTGAGTATAAGGTTTTTTTTTTAATAAATCTTTGCGATTGCCTTTCCTAATAACGTGCTAGTTAGCAAATTCAGTGGCTAAATGCAACTAAATGTGGCGTCACTCCACAGAGAGAAGAGAGGGGCGGGGCGAGCAGAGCTCATTAACATTTAAAGCAACCTCGACCGGAACAGGATGATTTTTGCAGAGCTGATTTTGGCAAGTTAAAAAGGGTGTTGATTTACACTACCATTGAGAATTTTAACCAAAGACTTTTCATTAAGACCCTAAAGAATCATATCAATTTGTGGAAAATGGGCATCCGATGTCAGAAAAAATGATGTCCGTTCACAGTGACTCATTTCGGTGCATGGCTCTTTAAATGATAATGAGCTACTGCTACTTTTTTATCTACTTTTTTGTGTATTTGGTACCATGCTACCATCAAAATGTTGGCACAAATGCGAAAAAATGGCGGACTGTGTACAACTGGCTGAGGGTGGATATTAATATGGGACAGTCGGTCAGCGGTTGTGGGCGGGCCTGAGCAGCATGGTGTCATAATGTTAAGAAACTCAAAGCGGCTTGATAATTGAGACTGTTTCGTTTTTTCTGCAATAAAAAAAGTGGATTGGATTTTTATCATTGTAGGGTGGTTGTATCCACACACTTCTAAGACACATTTATATGTAAACACCATGTGAAAGTAAATTTTGGATCCAATGTCCCCTTTAAAGGCATTCTTTATTGTTTTTGTAAGTTTCTTATGGTCACCAAAGCTGTATTTTTAATGAAAAATACAATAAAACAGTAATACAGTGAAATATTACAATTTAAAATAACAGTTTTTGTATTTGAATATGTTTTAAAATGTCATTTATTCCTATGATGGGAAAGATGAATTTTAAGCAGCCATTACTTCAGTCTTTAGTGTCACATGATCCTTCAAAAATTATTCTAATACACCGATTTGCTGCAGGAACATTTCTTATTATTAATAATGTTGAAAACAGTTGTGCTGCTTAATATTTTTATTCTATACAGGTTCAAAAGAACACTATTTATGTGAAATATAAGACATTTGTAACATTATGAATGTCTAAAATGTCACTTTTGATCAATTCTTTAAAAATAAAATTTAACAGTAGTGTACATGCTAATCAATATATCACTTGAATGTGAATGTTAGACAGGCAGTGTGTGTATGTAAGTATCTTGTATCCTGATAACAGAAGGAGGCTTCATAAATGATGAGATCTTTAAAGAGCTGGTGGAGGCACTGAGCCAATACTCAGACCCAGAGGAAGAGGAGGAGGAAGAGCCCTCAGAGAGAACAGAAAATAAGGAGGAGGAGGAGAAAGGGATGCAGAAAACTACAGCTGAAGGACCAGAAGAGTCAAAAGTGGGCTTCTTCAAAAGGAAGAGGAGGAACACTGCTGAAGGTGAGTTATAATGGAATAATTATTATAATAAAATTAAATGTAAAAATATATGATTTATTGCATTTAAAAAATCGATGAATTGTTTCATTTTATTATTTAATTTTATTCATTAAACATGAAATGTTGTATTATAAAAAAGACCTCTAAATAAATAAAAAAATATTTTGAGTACCGTTTGTTGTTTCATATTACAATAGAATTAGGGTTTTCAATAGACAATCGGTGGTGTAGCAACATACAACCACTGAAACTAAAGTAGGATTTCATTGGTTTAACAACAAACAGGCTAGAGCTCACAAACATTGCCCATCAGATCAGCTTCTGTGTCTCTGTGTCTGTGTGCAATTGTTTGCTCTGAGTGTCGCCTCCATTCCCAGTGAGGGCTGGACAAACCTGTTTGTTCATTCAGTTTGTTTTAGGACAGTATCCAGTTACGGTACACCCTGACCCTTACACATGCACACACACATAAGCCCATGCACTACTCTACTTTTGCTTTAGAAGTCAAAATCAGGACAATGCTGATTTTGGTCTTGCTTTTCCCTCAATAGGTAGAGAGCTCTCTGCCAATAAGAAGATTCCTCATGACAAGATTTTCACAGCTATTGCATCCATGTTTCCATACAAAGGCACGATGGAGGAGCTGAAGGACAAGTAGGCCACTCTGTTCATTTTTTTTTTTTTTTAGAAAAAAAACATGAGGCAGTCCTCCAAATGCACACCATTTAGATTATACAGTAATGGCTAGGCTGATCCAACATCATCTGTCAATATTTTTAAAAGTAAAACTTTATTACATATAAATATGAAGTGTGTATTTTAATAACAGCTGTTTTCTAACTTTTTTTTAGCACGCCCCTGTCATCCATTGCTTGGACAAACAGATTTTGCTTGTTTTAGTGATTTTAAGTTTATTTCAGTTACATTAAAGGAATAGTTCACCTAAAGCAACACGGTCGACACATTCAAGGCCCAGAAAGGTAGTAGGGACATCATTAAAATACTCCATGTGATATCAGTGGTTCAACCTTAATATTATGAAGCTACAAGAATACTATTTTAACAACGTCCTTACTACCTTTCTGGGCCTTGAACGTGGTCATAGCATAGCACAAGTCATAAAGCACTCAGATTTCATCAAAAATATCTTAATTTGTGTTCAGAAGATGAACGAAGGCCTTACAGGTTTGGAATGAGGGTGAGTAATTAATGAAATTGTTTTCTTTTTTGGGTGAACTTACCCCTTTAATTTCAAAGTTAAATGCACTTTACACAATGCTGTCCCAAACAAAATCTTTTATTCACCAGGAGTATGCATCCATATTGGCAAACCTAACATTCATGCACATTCTTCACATGACTAGGAAAGAATATGTCATGCCACCTTAAAGCTGTGGTAAATGAAGGTTCATGGGAAGTTCCTCGGGCTCTGCTGTCAGCTGGCTGTGCAGCCCCCGCAGCAGCAGTGGAAACAAAAACCAGTCACAGTCTGTGTTATCATCCAACTGTTTACCGTTTCATGTCATTATTGTTCATTCCACCAGCTGTGCTCATTTTATTTCTTTCCGCTGGCTGGGGGAAATCTGTGGGTGAGAGTCGTATTTAATGGCCTGTTATGCATGTAAAACAAATTCAGCACTTTAAAGGGATGGTTCATCCAAAACAGAACATTCTGTCATCATTTTATTCACCTCAAACTTGTATGGCTTTCTTTTTATCTTTCTCTTTGGACCAAAAAATACGCCAAAATAATGCTTAAGTACACACAGCACAACCACTCATTGTAACTACGACTGCTAATGTGGTTTTGGAAAAAGATGAGGATGAGTCAATAATTGCACTGTTCTCCCACATACGCCACCGTTCAAAGTTTAGGGCCAGATTTTTTATTATTTTTTTAAATAAATAAATTTCATTCAGTAAGGGCACATTAAATTGATTAACAGTGACAGTAAACACGTTAATAATGTTACAAGAGATTTCTATTCCAAATAAATTCTCTATAAAGCAACACTTCAAAACACACAACTGTTTGATAAACAATAATAAGAAATAATTCTTGAGCAGCAAATCAACATATATTAGAATATTTTCTGAAGGATCATGTGACACTGAAGACTAGAGTATATTTGTGGAAAATTCAGCTTTGAGACCACAGAAATAAATTACATCTTAAATATATTAAAATAGAAAACAGATATTTCAAATTCAATCTTTCATAATATTACACTTTTTACTGTATTTTTGACCAAATAAATGCAGACTTGGTGAGCATAAGAGACTGTCAACCCCTGACCCTTTACTGTAGTGTCAATTTAGTATGTTTTGCTGTTACAAATGGTAATGTAGCTGTATTTTTCTCTCTTGCAGATATAAAGATCTCCTGGAGCCATCCAGCCCTGTGAAGCTGCCTCCTCTCTGCACGCCCAACATGGACGGCCCCTTTGCCAAATCTGTTCAGAGAGAGCAAAGTCTGCACTCCTTTCACACGCTTTTCTGTCGCCGCTGCTTTAAATACGACTGCTTCTTGCACCGTAAGAAATATATAATATTATAATGTCCTTCTCTGGACTTCTGACTTTTTGTGTTTATTTAAATGGAGAGAGCGATGCTAAATCTGTCCTTCAGTATGTTTTGTACAATTACGTACAATGCAATCATTTTCAAGTATGATACCATATGGTACATTCTTTACCAGTACGTCAAACATACAGATATGCCCTGTTTAAACCTAGAGTAAAGTCTGAAATGATCTGCTGACCAGTGGTCAGTTGAGTATTATACTACATTTAGTATAATTATAATTATGCTATATTTAGCACTGACCAGTGATCACTTGTGATTGAATCATCCAAAATGGATGTAAATGAAAAGCACTGTTGTTTGTGTGCAGCTTTCCATGCATCTCCTAATGTATATAAGAGGAAGAATAAAGAGATCCGAATGGAGACGGAGCCCTGTGGACTGGACTGCTTTCTGCTGCAGGTACAGCTTTCTAAGTACAGTTGAGATCAAAAGTTTACATCCCCTTTGCAGAATCTGCAAAATGTTAATTATTTTACTAAAATAAGTGGGATCATACAAAATGCATGTTATTGTTTATTTGGTACTGACCTGAATAAGATATTTCACATAAAAGATGTTTACATATAGTCCACAAGAGAAAATGATAGTTGAATTTATAAAAATGACCCTGTTCAAAAGTTTACATACACTTGATTCTTAATACTGTGTTGTTACCTGAATGATCCACAGCTGTGTTTTTATTTTGTTTGTTTCGTGGTAGTTGTTCATGAGTCCCTTGTTTGTCCTTAACAGTTAAACTGCCTGCTGTTCTTCTGAAAAATCCTTTAGGTCTCACAAATTATTTGGTTTTTCAGCATTTTTGTTTATTTGAACCGTTTCCAACAATGACTGTATGATTTTGAGATCCATCTTTTCACACTGAGGACAACTGATGGACTCATATGCAACTATTACAGAAGGTTCAAACACTCACTGATGCTCCAGAAGGTAAAACCATGCATTAAGAGCTGGAGGGTGAAAACTTTTGAACAGAATAAAGATGTGTACATTTTTTTTTTTTTTGCCTAAATATAATATCATGAGCCTAGGTAAAATGTATAATTTCAATGAATTTATAATTTAATTAAAATAGAATTTAATATTTATTTTTCTTTACCCCTTCTTTGGTCACAGAAAGGGGCAAAAGAGTTTGCTGATCAAAATATGCAGAGGTCCCAAAGGCCACGGCGTCGGCGGCGACAGCCCCGCCCCTCGAGTTCATGTGGCCCCACCCCCTCGGGCTCTGGTGAGGAGGGAAAAGAAGGAGACAGCGACCATGAGACCACCAGCTCCTCAGGTACACCACACCTTAATGTACAGCAAATAAAGAGTTAACAGTTTGTCCAGACCAAAATAACACAGATGAAACACACAGCCAAACCTTCCCTTGCCAAAAATAACTCTCGATCCATGGTGAGTTGTTTGTCTAAATTGCAACAGAGACTTCACTGAAAATCTTTATAGAAGCAAAGAAACATTATTAGTGGTGCCTGTTAAAGCAATAATTATTATATTCGCCTGTCGGATAAAAAAACAGGAAAAACAGTTCTACAGATGTATATTTAAGGGAGGGATTCGAGTTATATCTAGAGAGTATAATAGAGATTTTGGGAATAAGCTGTTTTGACTTTAGTCAGTAAATGAACACCTAAAATCATCACATCCTAGCAACTATCAGAACACCCTAGTAACCAAATAACAAATGCACGAACAACAATGCAGAATTTAATAACATTGTTGAATATAATCTTCATTTTTCATGCTGTACATTATAATGTTGTGATGCCCAAATTCACTTGTAGCATTTAAAATCACTAATTTTGTTTTTCATTTTATTCCTGTGATGGCAAATCTGAAATTTCAGCAGCCATTACTCCAGAAATCATTCTAACATGTTCATTTGGTGCTTAAGTGACAAATATTACTGTCATTAATGTTAAAAACAGTTGTGCTTCTTATTATTTTTGTCAAAAACATGACATTTTATTTTAGGATGCTTCGATTTATAGAATGTTATAGAAAACAGCATTTATTTGATATAAAAATTCTTTCATAACATTATAAATAGCCCCTTTCACACAGTAATACCAGTAAATTGCTGTAAGATGACCAGAACGATGGTAAATATAAAAATGCACTGTTCACACAGGCAATGACGTTCTGTCTTTTTACTGGTAAAGCACCATTTACACATCAGTTTCAAAATACCGGTAAATTCTGTGATAGCATTAACTGGAAATGACCTCTAAACGGCTGCGCCTCCCGGTGTTGTGTGCGTAAACATGGAGGGTTAAAGCGGTCAGTGTTTACTAGGGGTGGGAGAAAAAATCGATTCTCCGATGCATCTGTGATTCTCTCTCAGAATTGGAACAGATCGTGAAATGCCTGAAGATTCCCACCCCTGGTGTTTACGTTCACATTCATGCAGCTTTTTTTGGCCCAGAGACATCATATTAGACAAATTTAAACAGAACTTCAAAGCATAGAGTAAATGCATCGTCTGCGTCAGAATGTTGTGATTGGCCCAGAGTAGCTATCTTACATCAGCACATTCACACAGAGCACATTACCAGTAATTTACTAGTAATTTTACAACTTCTCATACTGGTAAATTGCCAGAATGACTTTACTGGTATTTTTCAAAAGGTGCTGTTCACACATGATCTCTTAACTGTAATTTACCAGTACAGACTGTATGTGTAAAAAGTGCTAATGTCTTTACTGTTACTTTGGATCAATTTAATGCATCCTTGCTGAATGAAAGTAATTTCTTTAATAATCGTACTGACCTTAAACCTTTTAACAGTAGGGAATTTAAACAAAATAGTTATAGACGTTGTATTTAATAAGACGATATGAAATATCAGCCGCTGCTAATCAGTTTTACACATTATTTTAAATATTTACAGATTATTTACTCACCCCCTTGTCATCCAAGATGTTCATGTCTTTCTTTCTTCAGTCATAAAGAAATTATGTTTTTTTGAGAAAAACATTTCAGGAATGTTCTCCATATAGTGGACTTCAGTGGTGCCCGCAAGTTTGAACTTCCAAAATGCAGTTTCAGTGCAACTTCAAAGGGCCCTAAACGATCCCAGCCAAGGAAGAAGGGTCATATCTAGCAATACAATTGGTTACTTTCTAAAAACAATTAAAATTTATATACTTTTTAACCTCAAATGCTCGTCTTGTTTAAGTCTGCGATGCGCATGTGTACTCTGGGTCAATACAGTTAGGGTATGGATGCACATCCAAAACTAGACAAGATGAGCATTTGAGGTTAAAAAGTATAAAAAATTGTACTTTTTTTTAGCAAATAGCCAATCGTTTCATTAGATAAGTCCCTTCTTCCTCGCTGGGATCGTTTAGGGCCCTTTGAAGCTGCACTGAAACTGGATTTTGGAAGTCCACTATATGGAGAACATTCCTGAAATGTTTTCTTCGAGAAACATGATTTCTTTATGACTGAAGAAAGAAAGACATGAACATCTTGGATGACAAGGGGGTGTGTAAATTATCTGTAAATTTGTGCTCTGGAAGTGAACTTCTCCTTTAAGTAAAGAGTATTTGAATGAAAACCTCACATTTTGCTGTGTGCATTTTTGTGTGTCAGAGGGTAATTCTCGATGTCCCAGTCCTGCCAAACTGAGACCAGGGGAGGAAGGAACAGAGGAGTCAGATTCGCCTCCTGAGTGGAGCGGAGCAGAAGAGTCTCTGTTCAGAGTCCTGCACGGCACATATTACAACAACTTCTGCTCTATTGCACGTCTCATTGGTACCAAGACATGTAGAGAGGTACGCACACAAAAACAAACAGGAGGTCAAGTATGTGTCCTTTGCTTGTTTGGTAACTCTTTGGTTGTAGATTTAAAGTGGATTCAATTGTATTAAACGTGTGGAAAGTTCTACAGTATTTACTAGGGCTGGGCGACTCATTTGAATCGCGCCACACAGACCGTTTATCCGCTCGGACCAAAGTTCAAACTGCTGCGCTGTGCGAGCTCACTAGAGAAGATGCATTTACTCCGTCACGCGAGCACTAAACAGCGCTGTGAGATCCAGTGTGAAACACTTGAATTCAGCGATAAACACAAATGGCTCTGTGATTCAAACTAGTTTAAAGCTGTGTGCAACAAGACAGTCAGAAGGCTTTTCAATCTACACATCACCATCATTTACCATGGATTTACTGTAGTAACATTCACTGCACCATGGTATTGTGGCAGCAATGTGGGATATTCACATTGAATTTTATTACAGGAGTAACAGTATATAATTATAGTATGTATGTATTTGTCATTATGCTAGCATGTGTTCATTTATACTGAATGTTTTTAGACATTTTTCAGGCTATAGGCTAAAAAACCATGTAGTTATATTTTTACCATGGTATTGAGGTACCATTATGTGTGGTTTTAACTGTGTTTATCATGATTTAAAATGTATGCTTGCTACTACGGGAGACCAATGCTTAAAAAAAAACTGGGTCAGAATAAATTTAACCATATAAACTGAGGTTGCTACAATTTTTACAGATGTTACTGATTGATAATGAACAAAAATTTACCTCTGCATCCTCAAGCTACTATCAGATGTGCATTTTTTTTAGATATTTATTTTGTTAAGGAAAATGGTCTGGTTTCTACAACAAAAATCTGACTTTAAACTTGAAAGAAATAAAGATTTGACATTTATTGTGATAATTATCGATACTGACTGATATGAAAGAAATTATTGTGATAATTTTTTTGCCCATATCGCCCAGCCCTAGTATTTACTCAAAAGCAGAGACAACAAAAATGTGTCCGTTTAAATGTACGACTGTGTGCCTGTGTGTTTTTCCCAGAAAGGCTGTGGTTTGGCTAACTGGAAACGTGATTACCTCAAATCATGTGTTTTTCTTTCATTTAGGGAATGGTCCAAATCTTTTTCTAGAGGAGTGTTGTTTTGATTGTGTGTTTGTGTGTGTGTGTATATGCGTGTTAGTGTGTGTGAGAGCCCATATGGCAAAGATCAACATGATAATGAGCGGTTACGTCTCAGTTGGGTTTCAAAGTTCTGACTAACGCACATTAAGTGTTCATGGGATAGTGATGCAGTGTGTCTGTGTGTGTGGGTGTGAGTGTCATATGTTGCAATGCATGTGATTATGTATGATTTTCTGTCAGGTTTACGAGTTCGCAGTCAAAGAGGTGCTGATTCACCGTGTTCCGCTGGAGGATGGTGGGATCTCACCTCAGAAGAAAAAACGAAAGCACAGGCAAGATGTTAACACACCCTCACCTGGTAGTCAGATTCATGCTGTTTTAAGCTGGATGTTATAAAATACTAATATTAGATCTCAACAATGTTTCTATTTGCTTGATAGATTATGGGCAAAGATACAGCTGAAGAAAGGTAAGACTCTCAACTTCAGTACCAGACTGAGATGAGGTTTCAGTGGTTTGGCAGCTTCAGGAATGGACAAATAGAAGGAAAAGTTATGGAGATGTCTATAGTTAGGGAGATTATTCTGGCTGGTGGTTAGAAGTCAGACAAATTGCATTTATTAAATTAATAGTCAGTTTAATGGTTTGCTCATGTGCATGTACTTATTGCCCTAGTAAAAAAGTAATAGATTTAAAATGCATTTATTTTATACTAAGTATAGTTCAAGTCTATTAACATATGTTCTGACATATCGCTTGATACTTACTGATATAAAAATTCTAAAAAAAAGTTATAATTAAACTTTATTTGGAGTACTACTTGGAGTGCACATTTCTTAATAATAAGTCTAACATATGTTTTAATGTCACTATTGATGAGAATTGTGATCTTTAAATAATATCGGTCTTTGAATGCAAAATATTTAAAGTATACCTATAGTTCCACTTCAGCACAATCAGATATACTCAAGTATATCTTTAGTTGGACTTCACCACTACTTCTGCACAATTGAAGTGCATTAAGTACAAAAATTTGTTGACTTTAAATATACCAATTTATTATACTAAAAGTACAATATGTAAATGTATTTGTGTGGATTTTAAATGCATTTTAGTATATTTATTTTTCACTTGGGTACACATGTGCAAGTTTTTAAGACGTTGTAAACAAATATTGAACAGGGGAGAATAACAAGAATATAATATTTTAAAGGTTTAATTTCTTAATGTAACATTCAAAGTATTTTCAGTGTTTTTAAGTATTAAAAAATCAGTGAGAATGTTGAAATTGTGTTAAAATTGTAAAAGGCATAGATATCATCAGTCAGTTCTAAAATATTTAATTACTATTAAATGTAATTATTAAATATTAAACTTGAAGTACACTTCAAAAAAGGTTCATTTTTTTAACAGTTAATGCAGTAAGACTCAGAATTTATTAATCTACATTATATGCTGATGATAGGTAATTGGTGTTTGTTAATACAACATGTTAATCAAACCTTATTGTAAAATGTTAGCAGCTTCTGAAAAGTAATTTAAAAAATATGTATGTAGTAATCACAAATGACTGGAATCATAATGGAAAGTCTTTGTTCAGAATGAATTGTTCTTATTTCCCTTCCTATTTGTCTTACAGACAACTCATCCAATCAAGTGTACAATTATCAACCATGTGACCACCCTGAGCACCCATGTGATAGCTCCTGCTCATGTGTGATGACACAAAACTTTTGTGAGAAATTCTGCCAGTGCGATCGGGAGTGTGAGTTTAACACAAATGAACATGCACACACATGCCAAGACATGAAATATATCCAAATTCAAGTATCCAGTATTACACTGTTCTAAAATAAAGGGGAAAAACAACCACTTTTTGTTTATGAACATTCAAAAATAAAATAAACCTTTCTTTTTTGATATTTAATGAGAATTTGAAGAAAAGCTATTGTTTTTTTACAGTATGCACTGTGAAGTTTTCCTATCTCTCTCCCTTCATCTTATCTTACATTATAAAAAAAACCTATTTTATTGTGTAGATATATAATGTCTATAGAATTACATATTTATGTCAATTCTCAATTATTGCTCCTGTTTCCATGTCTTTACACCACTAGAGGGCACCGACAAAACAAGCCCAGATCACTAGTGGTGCAGTGAAGAAATAACACACCATTTTGACCTTTCCTCAAATGACGTGATTTTGAACATCCATTGATTTTAGGCACAAGAACACCTCAACCATTCACAGGTCACTGTAACCAAGTTCTGCTCTGGGTTTTTGTTCTAGGTCAGAATCGGTTTCCAGGCTGTCGCTGCAAGACTCAGTGTAACACCAAGCAGTGTCCGTGTTACCTGGCGGTGCGAGAGTGTGACCCTGACCTCTGCATGACCTGTGGGGCCGCAGACCACTGGGACAGCAAACAGGTCTCCTGTAAGAACTGCAGCATTCAGAGAGGACTCAAGAAGGTATGTAGTACTTTACAGTCATCTGTCTATCTATCTATCTATCTATCTATCTATCATCTATCTTTAGCTAATATTGTATCTCAACATGCTTAAAATCAAGGGGAAATAATAGATACAGATGTTTAGTGCTATAAATGTTGTTTAACCTGTTGTGCAGCACCTGCTCCTGGCCCCATCTGATGTTGCAGGTTGGGGTACATATATCAAAGAGCCAGTCCAGAAGAATGAGTTCATCTCTGAGTACTGTGGAGAGGTGTGTGAAAATCACACACACCCCTAATGATGGGCACTAGATGTGATTTTTACGTATTATGTATTCTTAGTGATCTGATTAATGCATTGTGTATGTGTGTGTAGCTTATTTCCCAGGATGAAGCAGACAGGAGGGGCAGAATCTATGACAAGTACATGTCCAGCTTTCTGTTCAACTTGAACAATGGTATTGGCTTCACTTTACATTATATTATATGATATTATATTACATTATATTACATTATAGTATATTATATTATATTATATTATTTAGGACTGTCACTAATGATTATTTTGGTAATCGAGTAATTGGTTAATTATTCTTATGATTAATCAAGTAATTAGATAATAAGTAAACAGACTTTAAAATGACTTAAAATACTTTTATAGTAGCAATAAGGCAATAATAATGGGTTCTAATAAATTATCTAAAGCAAGTAATCATTTTTATTGAACAAAATGGTTAAAATACATACTGTAATAAAAGGATATAATCACAACTTATGTACATTATGTAATATATCAAATGCCTGTAGATGGCGCAAATGGCCTGATGATTGTTTTTACACTTGCACAATCTAATTTAGACTAAACAACATTTAATTCAGATGTCCACTACATCTTTAATATTTGGCCTCTTCTGTATCATAGTAATGCTACAGCCACTGTCATTTCTTGAACAAGAACATGTCGACATCAAAACATACAAACTCAGAATGAGGCTTTAAACTTTTATTCTGAATTCACGATGAACAGTTAGCATATTTAGAAAGACAATTATGTGTTCTTCTATGTTTGTGTAAGATAAATAAGTTAGAATGGTGCACACTGTTCACAGATTAACATTATACACAACTCAAACTCACAGCATATGCAAAGATGTAATTTGAGACGCTCCACACATGTAAATGATAACTGTTTGTGTGGAGCAGCATTTACTGTGAACGGAGCCACTGTGAGATGCACGTAACCTACACGCTGTCACAAAGGTGTGTGTAAGAAGCGCACGAAGACGAGAATTCAACGACAGGGCTTTTAATAAATCCAAACAGGGTAATTCCAGACAGATAGGGCAGGTGAACACATCAACATAACCTCGAGATCGGGCCAAGAAACACTGAATTGAATACAACTTATAAAGGGTAGAAAATGAGACATGGACTGGTGAAGGTGATTAACTAATAATGACTTAATGAGGACAGGAAACAGGAACAACCAAATATGGGCACAAGAGGGAGAAACCAACTAAACAGTCCAGCGGGGGTGTGACAATGGGCAAAACCAACACAGACAGTCCAAGGGGTGTTACACACGCATATAAATAAAGCGCGTATTAAACCTGCAGCACATATGTTTATTTAATTGAATCCCAGCCTTTGTGAATTCACAACAGCATTATGTTTTATTATGATTTTTAATGGTTTAATGGTTCATGCAGATTTAGAAAATGGTTAAAAAAAGGCTTTTCATTGATTCTCATCCGTGAAATGCACCACTTCCAGTATTTGCCGGTTAATTGACATGGGCAAAATGCAGTTGAGGATTTTTTGTACTCTATATCGAGTGCTCTAACTGAATCAAGGAATCATGACAGCCCTATTTATGTTAGAGTTGTCTTTTAGATGTCCATTTGGTGTTTTTAAAATAGTGGTTTTATTTCATTCTAGACTTTGTAGTGGATGCCACTCGAAAAGGGAATAAAATACGATTTGCTAACCACTCTGTCAACCCCAACTGTTACGCAAAAGGTATGTTATTTCATCACTTAAAAAATCAAAGTACAACCTTGTGTTAAAGTTATTAAGCATGTTGGTTTGGTGTTGGTTTATATTACAGTTGTCATGGTTAATGGTGATCACCGCATTGGAATCTTTGCCAAGCGAGCCATACAGCGAGGAGAAGAGCTCTTTTTTGACTACAGGTATGTTTTGTTTGTTTCAGCAACATTGGTACAATGTCACACAAATGTGTGACCCTGGACCACAAATCCAGTTTTAAGTAGCACGGGTATATCTGTAGCAATAGCCAACAATACATTGTATGGATCAAAATGACAGATTTTTCTTTTATGCCAAAAATTATTAGGATATTAAGTAAAGATCATGTTCCATGAAGATATTTTGTAAATGTCCTATCATGAATATATCAAAACTTAATCTTTGATTAGTAATATGCAAGAACTTCATTTGGACAACTTTAAAGGTGATTTTTCTCAGTATTTTGATTATTTTTTTGCACCCTCAGATTCCAGATTTCAACCTAACAAACCATACATCAATGGAAAGCTTATTTATTCAGCTTTCAGATGATGTATACGTATCAGTTTCAAACAATCGACCCTTATGACTGGTTTTGTGGTCCAGAGTCACATATACACATATATGCAGTTTCATTTCATTTTGTGATGTCATTATTTTTTTCTGCCTCTCAGGTACAGTCAAGCGGATGCATTGAAGTATGTGGGAATTGAGCGGGAAATCGACATTGTGTAGACATGCTTTCTTTGAGTGTGTCCACATGTACCTGGTAACATTTTTGCCTCCCCACAACGCGTTGCACTTCACTGACATCACTGATTGATCACTGATGATGCAGTCAAACGATGATGTCACTACCTTAACCTGTGGTTTAATTGAATTGTCTGAACAAGCGTTTTTGTTTACTTCTTTGTTATAACGTTTGTGATGACCTAAAGAAACCAAAAGGTGTCCTCAGATTTACAAATCCACTCCTTCACATTTGCACTATATGGCCAATAACACCGGATTTTGGTAGACGGCACCATTTTCTCTGTCATGGAAGGAAAAATGACAGTTCAGACAACTGTCATGAAGTGTTTTTTTTTTTTTAATCCCATCTCTCCATTCATAAGGCTCTGTAAACAGCTTCTGAAATAGCTATAACCCCTGTATGCTCAATATATACTGTAACTGCAAACTGAACGCATCATACTTAGCCGTTGCTGTTATTTCTGGTCAAAATATTCTGTTGTAAAACATCAAGCAATATTTCATAGTTACATTTGCACTTATAGTCAGTCAGGTCAGTATCTTCTCTCTTTAGAACAAATTTCAACTCGTTTGCAACCTGGTGTCATTTGTTGTTAGCCTGTTACCGTAATGTGCTCTGCTATCTATCTATCTATCTATCTATCTATCTATCTATCTCTTTCTCTCTTAATCAGCTGTAAGCTGCTTGCTGTATTGCACAAAGCTGGCTCATGTTGTCAGAGATTAGCATTCTAGCTAACATAGCACTAAGGCAGTTAATCTTCATCTCTGCTTAAACTGTATGAGGTCAAATATTGTTAATGTTCTGTAGAAATAAACAAAACAAGTAACCATATAAACCGACAGACTGAATGTGAACTGTGAGCTAAAGAGTGACTTAAAAGACATTGTTTAGCAGGGTTTTTTTAAGAGTGAACAAAAGAGTGTACAAAATAGGCCTAACAAGAGTTAGGGTGTGGGTTCCATTGTCATATGTTACGTTTTATGTAAAATAAAAAGCTAAACCAAATGAGCATATTTGTTTAGCATGCCCTAGAATTGAAACTGCATTTCACATGTCCACTTAATGCAATAATGGGCAATCATTTTGCAAATTCCTAGTATCTTTATATTTATCCTAAAACACTGAATCCTGTGACAAGACACAGATGGAATTGAATTTCCACATGCATTTAAGAGCAGGTATATCTGTTGGACACACGTAACTCTCTCAGACATTAATTTTGTCAAATGACAAAACGAAGATGTGCATTCATTTCTGGAATCCATTACAGATAGAGTCTTCAGAGATTGTTTTTCCGTCAGGCTTCTTTTATTAAAGTGTCATTTGGGATTTGTGTTGATTCTACACAGTCATGGTCATTTACAATGAGGATGACACAAACAAAAACCAGAACTAAAGAATTAGGAAACCTCAAAATGAACACCTTGTCACACCTGACCACAAAGCTAAATTACTTGCTTGTAAGAGGATACCATTATAAGGTTTTGTTTTGTTTTGATTCCATGAAACTATTTTATATTTAACCTTGGGCATTTTCATGGGAATTATTTTGCCAAATGCTTCACATTCACAGGACCTACAGTTCCCCTGAATCAACCTCAAGAGCACGGTGGTGATGAAAGATCATTGCGATCACCTCAACACAAGACTAAATTTGCAATTTTATTGTTAGCTATAGAGTAGCATGACTTTGGAAAAACAAAAAACAGTGTAAGAAGTGTTCATTTACCCTCAGCAGATGCTGTTTACTCTACTGTTCAAAAGTTTGGGGTGTATGATTTTTTTATGTTTTGGAAGAAAAGAAGTCTCATGCTCACCAAGGTTGCATTTACTTGACCAAAATGTCAGTATATATTGTGAAATATTGTTATACTCAGGAAAAAAAAGGTACAAAGCTGTCACTGGGGCAAAAGGTAAAAGGTACATCATTGTACCTTATTTACCCCTAAATAATGTATATTAGCACCTTAACCCTTTAACTGTCACCCCCAGGTTTGAACATAGACATGAAAGTGCATCTAAACGTAACTTTTTAAGCCATTTCCATGCAATGTCTGACTTTAAAATGGCAAGTTGAATTTTAAAGTTTTAAGCTTTCAGTTGATATATAACAATATAATATAATATACTGTAATATAATATAATAAAGGGGCAATGAAAAATGACTTTTTGTGACAAAGGTCAGAACTCCTGTTATGATGCAGATTTTTTAGGTGCGCTCTTGTCATAAAATAATCTGTTACTGTTCCTACATAATTTGTAACAAATGACAGTGGTAAAATATTTATTTTTGAGTCTTAGATCTTTCTAATAATATATAGTTTGTCGTGATTAGATTAGGATTTATTTGTAATATGTGACCCTGGACCACAAAACCAGTCTTAAGTAGCACGGGTATATTTGCAGCAATAGCAAAAAACACATTGTATGGGTCAAAATGATCAATTTTACTTTTATGCCAAAAATCATTAGGATATTAAGTAAAGATCATGTTTCATGAAGATATTTTGTACAATTCCTACTGTAAATATATCAAAACTTAATTTTTGATTAGTAATATGCAAGAACTTCATTTGGACAACTTTAAAGGTGATTTTCTTAATATTTTGTTCTTTTGCACCCTCATATTCCATATATTCAAATAGTTGTATCTCTGTCAAATATCCTAACAAACCATACATCAGTGGAAAGCTTATTTATTCATCTTTCAGATGATGTATACATCTCAATTTTGAAGAATTGCCCTTTATGACTGGTTTTGTGGTCCAGGGTCACATATAGTGAAGTAAACATTTATAAACATTTGTAATGGAAATTTTTATAATCACCTTATTATAATCACCAAACTGTGTTGTCTTTAATGTCAAATACTTGAATTTACCCAATTACTTTAATCAATATTTTGAACTGTTGTCAATACCAATACACTGTTTAAAATTGATCTAAATTATACATGTAAAAAACAGAAGCTCATAGGGCTGCAATATTATGACAAAAATCATTATTGCTCTTTTTATTGTAATAATGGTTGTTAATATCGAAATAGAAAACAATATAAAACGTTTCCGTTTTGTGTTTGCGTTTTGGGCACGTCACTTTCTGGCTTTACAGACAAACATGTCAGTCCATGACGTTAGTCTAGTCTAGTGCACACTATGCAAAAACACCCATTATAATCACTGTATCTATGATATTATTCTTTAAGCTATTTATGTATCTGCACTGTGTTGTTTATGATGAGGGAATGATCTCCGGCATTTTCAGCCTCTGATTGGCCAATGCATTCCTAAGTTCATCAGAAACGCATTTGATTGGTTATAAAGCTTAATGCTTTACAAAACAGGATGTAAAAGCAATCTAATGAATTTAAATGTAATTATGTGAATTGACACTTTCTAATCATTTTCACATTTCATTTTAATCGTGACAGCCGTAATACATTGTTTAATAGTGCAGGGGCACATTTTGCCCCTTTCTCTTGAATTTATGGGTCATTTTCATTCATTTTGGTGGCATTTTTGCCAAAAGACCTCATTAATTTCCAAACCTGATATATGTTTACTTTACTGTCACTTTTGATCAACTAAATGCATCCTTGAAAAAAAAAAAACTTCTTGACCCCCAAACCTTTAAAGGGTATTCTTCTTAAATGGTACGTTTGTACCAAGTACAAATAGCATCTTGTTTACAGTGCAAATAGTGATAGTTGCTACTCAAAAAGTGCAAAAATAATTTAGAAACAATGTTATTTACACTATGGATAAATTGCCTGAGAAACAATTGGTTATGTTTATGAAATAGCCACTGTTAACTAAGCTGGCTATTTGCACAATGGATACAGCTACTATGTCACCAGCATGACAGTCAGAGTGGAATTTTGAAAGTTTATCCACAAGATCAGTGTCCTACAAGATTTCAGATTTGTTCAGACAGGACTTGTAAATATGTACTGCATTTAGAAAAGATGATGAAGAAAATACTTCACAGTGAATTAGTGTTTTTATATCTACATGAAAAATGCCTTACATGTTTAAAAAAAAAAAAACTCCCTACAAAACAGGTGAAGGTCATGAATTGAAAGTCCACTTCCAAACAAAGATTCACATATAATGTACTCACCCCCGGTCATCCAAGATGTTCATGTCTTTCTTTCTTCAGTCGTAAAGAAATTGTTTTTTTGAGGAAAACATTTCCGCGTTTTTCTTCATATAATGGACTGATATGGTGCCCCAAGTTTGAACTTCCAAAATGCAGTTTAAATGCGGTTGTAAATGATCCCAGCCGAGGAAGAAGGGTCTTATCTTGCGAAACGATCGGTTGTTTTCATTAAAAAAATACAATTTAAATACTTTTTAATCTCAAAAGCTTGTCTTGCCTTGCTCTTCCTGAACTCTGTGTATTCTGGTTCAAGACAGTTAGGGTATGTCGAAAAATCGTATTTTCTCCCTCAACTTCAAAAATCAGTTCAAAATCATCCTACATCACTGCAGAAGTGCAGACACAGTCTTTGCAAAGTGAACATGCAAAGAAGATCAAACACCCCTAACAAAAAAGGTAAAACAGCGATGTAGGACGACTTTGAAGTTGAGGGAGAACATGAGATGGGAGCATTTGACAATAAAAAGTATATAAATTGTATTATTTTTATGAAAATAATTGATCGTTTCGCTAGATAAGACCCTTCTTCCTCAGCTGTTTACAACCGCATTTGGGATCGTTTGAAGCCGCATTTAAACTGCATTTTGGAAGTTCAAAATCGGGGCACCATATCAGTCCATTATATGGAAAAGAATGCAGAAATGTTTTCCTCAAAAAACATAATTTCTTGACAACTGAAGAACGAACGGCATGAACATCTTGGATGACAAGGGTTCATTTCTTCATGTGTCAAATGTATGTCAATGAGGTAACACTCCTATTAGCTCCAGTACTGACATAGACAACACAAAATACCTTATTTATACAAACATACATCACACAAGCTAGTGCTCAATACCAGCCCTCATCACTGTCATTTACACTATCTGCTCGCTTCTCATCTCACATTAACATTCATCTGGAACAGACTGCGGGTTGCATTTACTTGAATATCATCAACTACCAGACTTTGGTGTTGGTGACCAATCATTTATCCTGACTGCATACTTTTTAAAGAAAATGTCAAGTATGAAGAGACTTTTAAGAGCTGTTTGTCCCTGTTAAATTTATTATTCCTATACAACAGCATTTCATTCTTCATTCAAGATGCTTTTCAGAATAAAAACAAATTGAAAGTCTATATTCCACTGGTTTAGAGGAAAATATAAGGGACGGACTAAGAATGAGGGATATGTTAAAAAACAACAACAGAAAACAAAACCTGACAGAGGTCATGAGGTTAAATCTGGACTTATTCGGCTGTCACCTATTCAAAATACTCTAACTTGCCTGCATTTTTATACAAATTAGAATGATAAAAAGAGAAGTACACTTTATTTATACATATACATAAACAGCATAATCTGTGGGTGAATATCATGTGATCTCTTTGATAAAAGCTCTTATGGCTCTGTTAAAGAAACAGACTAAAGAAGATGTGCCTGGCACTGGAAGCAGCGGATTCGTCTTTTTCTTATTGCATTTCGATGAAAAGTGCAGTAGTCATGCAAAATGCATAGCTTCTAGATATAATACACGTGTTCTACCTTATTTGCTCTTTTTTTAATAGCTCTGGAAAGATGATGGAAGTACTCTAAGCTCTTGATAAGACCACCATCAAAACAGCTAAAAAGCAGCAGCAGCAATAATGGTGTGCTACAACAAACGCATGGATGAATTTATAAAAACCATGACTTTATACATGTGAGTCTTTCATCCACAGACAGTCTGTGATGTGTGAAAGCCTCTTGACCACAATAATCAGACTTGTGCTGAACTGCTCAGTGTTTCATGCTAAGAAAGCGTTCATATGTGTCCTCATGTAAAAAATATCAGCTGCTTCATGATTATTTCTCTCCGAAATCTTGAACAAGCTTTAAGAAACCAATTGTAATTTATGATATTAAATCTGTAACAGACCACCATAACATGTTACGCTTACTGTTTCTCTATATTCTACAGATGCATTTGTAGCATTTCTGTCACTCAGTTATTGTTGATCCAAATCTAACACAGTTTGTTCACCTTTTTCTGATGTAGATTATAGTCTCCACAACTATGAGTGAACACATTCAGCTCACAGAAGATCCGCACTAAAAAGTGCAGACCGTCTAAAACAGAGTTTCCCAAACAGTTTTGTCTTATGTAGCCAATATGCCCATCAATAAGGCAAAAGTACCCCATCATCATTTTTTAAAGAAAAAAAAAATTATGGATGAAAAACAGACAAAAATATAAACCTTACACATATTACAAAATCCTTTTCCCCCTTAATTAACAGGAAAAATAAAATAATATTAATTCCTATATATATATATATATATATATTCTGTTTTATACATTTGACATTGAATCAAAAATATTTCTGGTTGGGAAACACTGGTCTAAAATGCTTTTTCATCAATCACATGATATAAACATGATGTGGACTGAACAGAAGTATGACATCATTGTAGTCTACTATAAGAATCTATCATTTTGCTTTGGCCCACAAGAAGAACTCTCTTGAAAAGACAGAGACAGACACAAGGAGGAAAACAGCTTCAACTCCAATCACTGATCTGTGGCATCATTATAATCAGACACACTCTCAGACGCAACACAGTTTTAACCTGCCTGCATTCATGTACCATTTGGTTTGTAAAATACAAACAGAAACTTTTTTTCAGTGACAAAATGTGTAGAGAACAGCTTGAAAAGGCTGGTGTGTGTTGCTGTAGCAGCAGTGAGTAAAAACATGTAGCTCTTATGCCATCATGACCACTGTTACCAACCCTGAGACATACAGTACAACACACCCTGTTCATTACAGTGCTCATTGGACTCAAAAAACATCTTTCATGGAGCTAATTTATGTAAAACACCTCTTGCTTGTTTCATGAGGCCTAATCTTAATGAATCTTATACCTCATAATGCTGCTCACAAGCATTATGTATTATGGCTACTATCACAATAACACCTTTATGCAGTTTTTGATAAGCCACTGAAATAATTTTTCCCCAGACAAGTTATTGTTCAGCACATTAATGTCATTGTGCTCTAATGAAGCTGAAGCCATTCAATGCCATTTGACTTTTCATTTCTTATAAGCGCTGCAACCGATTTTAGTCAGTAGTATAACATATATTTATACTTACATACCATTAGCTATATCTGAGCAAATACCTCCATACGTTAATGACATTTCTGTGATGTTAAAACAGATATGTGTAAACACATCTATATTTTCAAAACACTGTACTCTGAAGATTGTTGTTGTGCATTTTGTGCATGAGCACAATAACATAGCGATCAAACATATTTAAATCTACACTACATCTGCCAGTACACAATAATGAGCCAAAACTTTCATTTAGCATATACAGGGTTCCCACACCTATAGACCAATTCATTTTCAGTTTGTCCAGTAATTTTTATTTTATTACAGTATATTATTTATTTTACAGATTTATACTGACTACAGAAATTTCTTCTTTTGAAGATTTTTTTAAATTCCCAGTTTTCCAGCCAGTTGTGATTTTAAAAAATAAAGATTTTAAAAATAATTTTATCACACTCACAAAAAGGGAATTTGCAACCAATAAGATATTTTTGAGATGGGCATAACTAGAAAGATTTATATTTCCACGACTTTAAGGTTTTATTCATTTTCATGACTTTAAGTCATTTTGTGATTTTTAAAAATAATAATTTTTTCAACAATTTTCTTGAGATTGCACACAAAAATCTAATTTATATCCAATAAAATATCACTGAAATGGCCATGACTTTATAAATGTATACTTATAACACAAATTTCCATGACTTTTCCATGATTGTAATCGTTTCCATTACTATTTTCTAAGCCTGCAAACCACATTCCCTGATATTTCCAGATCTCTACGTTCACACTGCGAGCCTTAGTGCTAAATTCTGAGCTGAATTTTTGCTCACATCTGATTTTTTTGTATACCCGTTCACATTTTTGTTTTAAATGTGGCCAATATCAGATTTACAGTGTGAACAAATTATGGTTCCCGCATGCGCAAAAGAACAATATGAAGTTTTCACAAAACCTTCCCAAAAATCAAAACTAGTCCAAAACTAGCTCAATCTTGTCCTGGGGGTCGCTTCAACCCTCAGAGTTGAAAAACAACCCGTGGCAACAGTGAAAAAGTAGCCTAATTCCGCAGGAATACTGTGGACTTGGCAACACTTTCAGCAATTATGTGTTTATCGTGTGAGTAAGAGTTTTGAAACTTTTATGATACGAGCCCTCAGTTTGCTTGTATATAGTGTTGTCACCTTTGTCACATTAGTTTTGACACATCACTGTACTTCTACTGACTACCTTTCCCAATAGTCTTGATAACTTTGGGTATGCAGAAACTTTGAAGTGACTCCCATGAGTGCAGAATCGTGACTAATGTTGATCTAGAGTGACGTAAAAGTCATGAATTCCGATATGACTAAATGTGGCCAATATCAGATTTACAATGTGAACAAATCATGGTTCTGAACTGACCCGTATGCGCAAAAGAACAATACAAATAGGGTTGCCAGGTTTTCACAACAAAATCTGCCCATTTGCTTCTCAAAACCAGCCAGCGAAATATATGAGCAAGCAATATGAAAAATAAAGACAAGGATGTGACAGAAGAGAGCAGAGTTTTAAAACTTTTATGTTACAAGCTCTCATTTTGCTTGTATATAGTGTTGCCGCTGTTGTCGTATGAGTTTTGACACATCACTGTACTTCTACTGACTACCTTTCACAACTGTCTTGATAACTTTGGGTATATAAAATCTTTAAAGTGACTCCCATGAGTGCAGAATCGTGACGAATGTTGATCTAGAGTGACGTAAATCCCGATTTGACTGTTCAGACTGCGGTCGCATTGCAAAACATCTGACCTGTTTCGGATTTAGTACTACATATGGCACTAATTAGAATTGAAAAGATCAGATTCCATGTGGTTTGTGCTGTTCACACTTTCATGAGAAAAACGGATCACTATGAGTCACGTGTGAGCAAAAAAGATCAGATTTAGGCAACATTTGCCTGCAGTGTGAATGTAGACACAGCGGGAACCCTGCATTGATCTTTCAAAGTTTCTTATAATGTTGCTGAGGCACTTCAGTCGGCCTGCACTGCTAGTGCTCATTGATTGGATGGTAAATTGCCTCTAGCCTGCTTATTTTAAACCCTGCCAAAAGCACCAAATATCAGATTACACTGTAAAAATAATGGGACAGAAAAATAAATATAGTTACATTACCATAAAGGCAAAAGATACATAAAAACAAATCAAATTTACATCTCATTCCTCAGTCTTCACCATTTCACCTCCCTCATAATCACCTCTTTTCCTCCAGACGACCCTCAGTCTGTGTTATTCATTGGGACTTTCCTCCTGTATTTCCGGCAGGTTCTTTCTATCCTTGCGCAGAGTATCAGTGAGCGGCCGAGAGGAGCTGGGGGACTCCAGCTGCTTCGGTTCATTAGTGTGGTAACTGCCTTTATACCTGTACAGGTAAATGTAGAGGCCGTACAGGATCAGGAAGAGCAGCATCAGAGACACTGTCACGATTACTGAGGAGAAAATTACACACACGCACACACAAAGAGAGAGAGAGAGAGTCGTTAGCATTAAGCTTAATACTCTTACAGTGCTCTAGATGAGCTGTCTGCAAATGATGGCTTAAACATAATTTGTATCATGTTGCAGAATTCACAGGAGAGACTGCTGACTGTCAGCTCATGTACTCATGAGCTTTAAAGGGATAGTTTGGACACAAATATGAACATTGTGGCATCCAAACCTGTATACTGCTATTTTTTTCTGTGGAACACAAATGGAGAATTTTCATGCAACCCGATTCGTTCTAGTCACTTTGAGGCGCTCCCTATGAAAAAGAGCTGTTCTATTTCAAACTTGTATTTTTGTATTCTGTAGGCAAAATAGCAGTATACAGGTTTGGAACAACATGACAGAATGTTCATTTTGGGGTGAACTGTTCCTTTAACATTTTTGACATCTTGTAGATTTTCTGTTTTGCTGTGAGATCAACACCCGCTGGCAAGGAGGATTAAATGTGTGTGTGTGGGAGAAACAAGTCTTGTTTATCCTGGAAAAGAGATGACAATCAGACAGTTATTAAAGAAGAGGATTTGAGTAAAGCAATGATGGATAATTGCAAATGATGAGCAGGAATTCTGATGAATCTGTTTATGAATATGTAAGTGTTCAGTTTGAAAAATGGTCTTGCTGTATTGTTTTAGGGCCCTATAAAATCTGTTTTATTTTTTCCCCCAAATTCCGTTATATTTTTTTCCAAATTCCATTTTTGTCTGGAGTCTGTTTTTTTTTTCAGTTTTAATTTTTTTTAGACTCGCAGAAAAGTATGTCTAATTGAAATCATACAATCATAGAAAAATTACATTTTTCAGGCCCTATGAAATATGTTTTCCATTTGTTTTCTGGATTGCATTTTAATGGTTTAAATAAATTTTAATGATAAAAAGCATCTTTAAATAATTGATTTTATATTTTAAAAACTAATTTATTATTATTATTTTTATTTTTTTTTTTTTGGAAATTTTCCTTAAAAATAATGTTTTAATAAAATAAAAATGTTATTAGTAGTACTATTCAGTAATATATTTCTGTCACGGTTTCTTCAAGTTAAACTGAACTTTTATTTTGACGGGCTGCTCTTAAGACTTTTAAGTTTCTCTTTTTATGATGGTAATTTTGTTTTTTCTCACAAGAAATGGTAAAATGCTCATGAAGTTTCTCTTAGAGCAGCTGTATGTTATGTTCATGTGTTCATGTACTCATATATTAAGGCAGTATAGTGTATTAGACGAACTCGCGCGTCCGCGCCATTCATTCACACAGACAGACACAGAACATGTAGGATTCATATTTAAATAGTCTTGTGTGGTCTAATATTCACATACACTAGTCCATATCACTTTTTGAATTAAATGAACTGACCTACTTTTGATTTATTCGTCCAAATATTAGCAAATTCTGTGACATTCTGCGTTATACTGTCAATTGTATTTTCATGACAGGAGTTCGCGATTCTGTCTGCATTTTTCACATTGTGAAAATCATAGAGCCCTATTGTTCTGATAGGTCTTTAATCTCTAAATGATCTCATTAGTATTATAATAGAAGTTCCATATAACATTTGCAACAACAAAATTAATTTGACAGATTAATATAACAGTGACATTTTGTCTTTTTGGAATATGGCCATTTATAAAGATCTGACACTTATTACACCATGATTTATTCCACAACATACAGTATATTATCCTTACATGATGTTTTATCACTTATTATACTAAGTTTCTGTCATGTGCAGAAGATTGTCTTTATGCAGAAGCCTATAATCCCATGAATGTCCCCTTATCCTATGTTCAGCAAATTAAGAGGATTTTAAAAACAGGTTTTAGCATCACAAACAGACAAGATCAGCATCATTTGCAGTACTGGCTGAAATGCTGAATAGGAATAAAAGATGAGCAAGAAGCAAAAAGAAATCATTTTTGGGGGTCTTTTTGTCAGTTTCATTAGGGGGATAGTGGAAATTTGACAGGAAGCAATAGGCATAATATGAGTTTAGAAAATAGCGTTAAATATGCTTTAAAACAAGATAATAAAATAGTGTGACTGTAAACTTACGTGTCATCCAAGGTGGGGTAACATCATCATGAATGTAATAAAAGACTAAAAAGAAAAAAAAACATTAATTGATGATTAAAAACAACCTTCAAGTACGAGCATCATAATATACTGTAAGAGCAAAGAATTACATTTGTTTAAAACAAATCCTTTTACAGTACATGCACTAATAACCTGCTTAAAGGTAACAAAGTAGTGTAAATCCAGATAAATTGGACCATATCTGTATAGTCTAATTTACTTTACTTCACACAATTAAAATGAAACGTAATAATAAATTAAAGTTGCAAGCAGTGTTGAAAGGGCGCTCGCACCCGGGCTCACCACCACCCGGTTGCTTTAGCTAAATAGTGTACGGTGAGCAATATGCATTTAAAGTGGTAAATATAGGAGGAATATGTCAAAGTCATTTATATGTGCCAAACTTCCTGCTGCCAGCTGGTGGCACTATAACTATAACTGAATATTGGCATTTAGATGTCTTAAGGCCAGGACTCTTATCGAACGTGAAGTTTGGTGCAGATCGGACATTGTATGTTTAAGTCAGTGTTAAACAAGCCATTTCCTGTTGACAGCATGTGGCACTATGATAATAACTGAATATTGGCCTGTAGATGTGTTCAGGCCAGGACTCTTATCGAACGTGTGAAGTTTGGGGCAGATTAGTCATTGTATGGCTTATAACAACGGACCATCACGGACACGTCCTTAAATGAATATGGGCATGTGTTTAGGACAGGACTTTTATCAAACATGTGAATTTTGGTGCAGATTGGCCTGAGTTATAACAATGTCCTGGTTCATGGCAAAACATTGAAGTTTGTCAGGCCGCAACGGACACGCCCTTCAACGAAAACTCACAACCTTCGCAATTTAACATCACAAAGGGCTTTAGATTACACTGACCAAATTTGGTGTTGATCTGTTTAAATATCTAAGAGGACTTTGTTAAAATACAATGCTTGAAAATAGCAAAAACGCCACAAAACTTGCAGAGAAACTTCTAAATAACAGATTTCCTGTTGTGTTTTGGACTTTGTACCCAGGGGTATTGGTGTGTTACATGTGTCTACCAAATTCTGTACATATATATGAAATGTAGCTTGAGGGGCACTTAGTTGAAATTTTATAGGTGGCGCTTCTGATGTAAATGTTCACCACTTTTGGCATGTGTGCAAAGTTTCATGAGTTTTCGCATCGGTGCTCGGGCCCTAATGTAAAGTGTCAATTTGTGGAATTACATTTAGATTTGCTCACACTCCACCAGACTGCTTTTATGCGTTTTGTGCAGCGTTCAGCCTTACAACCAATCAAACGCTTTTCTGTTCAACTTAGGAATGCATTGGCCAATCAGAGGCGTTTAGATTAGTCAGCACTAAAAACGTTGGAGCTGTGTTGATTGTGCATTTGCGTATCCCCTCATCATAAACAACACAGTGCAGATACGATTAATTTGATAGCTTCAGTGATTATAACTAGAATTTTTTCAAGACTATACTAATGTCATCAACGGACATGTTTGTCTGTGAAGCCAAAATGTGACATGCCCAAAATGCAGACATGAAACAAAAACACTTACATTGTTTTCTATATTGATATTAATAATTATTATTACAATAACACAGTCAGGAATGTCAGGATATGTAGTCTTACACAGGCCAGTGAACCATGGGTCATCCTCCCAAGGGACATATCCTAAAACAGGGGGAAACGCCCCACAGTTAGACTCCACCACATAGCCTTGAGTCGTCACCGGTGGATTGGTTACATTGGGTCGGAAGTAGGCCTTGAGTGGGGCAAAAATATTATATCGAACCCCTGATATGCAGCCCATAAAACCTGGACTGTTGTGCCTCTGAATTTCGTAGTCGACACCTCCCACCTCTATAAAGAAGGAAAGAAAACAAATCAGTCTAGTAAATGCAACTTTACATCCACAGGCAAACAGTTAAGACAAATATGCTCGTCTTACCCATGACTCTACCCAAGAATATAGACTTCGGTGAGTCAAATCTGGGAATCTCTCCTGGTATTAACTTCTCAATCCATGGATCCATGTAATCCACCTAGATCCAGGTGCAAATACACATACAAACAGTGCACTTTTGCCATGCTAACAATACTAAACATGCAAGATCTACTTTGAGATCCTACCTGTGTCCATATAGTGTAGTTGTGTCGGGTGATGTTGACGAAATGAGGGAAGCCATCTGCCATGTTTCTGTCAGTCAACTTGAATTTGTAGCTTATTATCCCGAGCCGGTATCTTAGTGAAAGTGTCCCTGCAAAGGTGGTGACATCAGTACTAAAGCTAATGTTTTGTATGCTCAGGTGTGATTGAGTGTGTGTGTGTTTACCATCTTTCTTGAGCAGGACGGCAATGTAATCATTGCTGAAGGAGCTAATATAAAGCAGCACAGCTGGAGCCTGTAGAGTGCTGAAGCTGAACTCTATGTCATCAGTTGTCGTGTTGTAGCCGAGGGTGAAGTTGTGCCAGTGAGGCTCTATCCAGAAGTTCGCCCACCACGCATCAAAGGAAATCGGCTCTTTGCGGATGTCATACCGCAACCATGCTCCCACATCAAAGAATGCCCCGATATCTAATAGGAAGTGACACAAGCAGAGATCACAGTGTTGTTTATGTCAGGCCATGTCTCACAGGCTCTCCTCCCACATGCTGATTTAACTTGTTTTTAGAAAAACAACTAAAACTTGATAGAGAATAACATGTCATTAGACTTGAAAAGAATAGACTTGTATTGTTTATAATATTCTAACACAGTTTTATTAGGTTATTATACCTGTGTGGGATTTAAACTATAATATTATGGCTGTCAAATTTTTTAAATATTTAATAGTAATTTTGGTTGTGAGGGAAATAGCTTCTTAAAGAACCCAGGGTTATAAGGGAATTATTTATGTCGATGTCACAGCTTGCAGACAATCGCTATGCAAAAGCTTTGTGTGTTCGTGACTCTTTAGCTCCGCCCACGGCACGCCTCCAGGAGCTCGACTGTTTTCGGAGAGAAGCGGTACAGCTGTATCTGTCTTTTATAAATCTGATAAAACTAAAGACTCTTTGGAGATATGAAGGATGCAATACTACTCTATAGGTACTCAAGATTAAAATGAGATTGGCAGAAACCATGTGTTATGTCCTCTTTAAAGCCCCACTGAAGTGCTTTGAAACACGCGGCATTATTCTGTGTGTTGACATCATTTCAACTGAAACAGGAAAACGCCAATAGCATTTTAAATAGCCAATATCGTTTAGTTTATATCACAGCTTGGGCCAGAGCTGTTGAGCTCGGTAAAGCCTCGTTAAAGCAACAATCTCATCCATATCACTGTAAAATACAGCATTCTGTGTAGAATTCAAATGGGTCTAATAAGTTTTGTGGTCTGTTTCTAAATTCAGAACTGAAAGAGGACAATTTGTTAGTATGTTGTTCCTAACTCAGCACTGAGTCACTGAATCATTTACTCAACCAGTTTGTTCAAAAACACTGATTTATTTGTTAACAAAACAAGTGACTGGCCTCATCCAAAATTGCATACTCTCTCAGTAGGTACGTCTTTTGAATATGTACTTAGTGACTGAAAGTATGTTTTATATAGTATATATGTATGTAGAATGAATATAATCCGGACCTACTTCATTTGGCCTTTAAGCATCAGTTTCATTACTGCATGGCCATTCACAAATGCTCAACTGTGGCCTCATGGGATAGATAAATGTCCATTGGACAGTAGCAGGTCATCTGAGTAATAGGTACTGCATATATGCAGCTACTATTTTGGAGTTACTGAATCATTTAATTCAACTGATTTTTACAAAATGTTCTGAATAATAGGGTCCCCGCAATAACATTTCTATCAATGACAATATTGCGTAACAAATCAAATTTTCCATTTACTGACAAATGCGTTTAATTATTAAATTCCAGCTTAACTCATTTAACTTTGACACCCCTACTAATTAACTGTAGATTTAGTCATTTAGTAAGATATATATATGACTATATATAAGGGATAGTTCACTCAAAAATGAAACTTACTCCATCATTTACCCAGCTTCAAGCTATCCTAGGTGTATATGACTTTCTTCTTTCAGACGAATGGTTCTTCCAATCTTTATAATGGCAGTGAATGGCTGTTGAGATTTTGAAGTCCAATAAAGTGCATCCATCCATCATAAAAAGCACTCCACATAGCTCTGGGTGGTTAATCGATGCGTTTGTGTAAGAAAATTATTAATATTTAAAACTTTATAGCTTCTGCTAACTCTTTTACGCGCTTTTACAAGAGAGTGGCGTTACAGCGGATGGTGTAGATGTAGCGAATTAGAAGGCAATCATGAATTAGAAGTTCAGAATGCGGATTTATAAAGAAAAATGTCTGAGGATTTCTATATAAGCTAAGAGAAGACTGGTGTTCCTTTGCTGTAAACAAAACTTGGTTCTCAAGAGACTAGCATATTCTCACCAGAGCTTACGCTACACCTACGTCCTACGAGTGCTGGAACGCCGCTCTCTTGTGAATGTGCGTATGACAGTTAGCAGAAGCTAGAGATTTCAGCCTATAAAGTTTTAAAATCTGGATTGTTTTCTTACGCAAATGCATCAATTCACTTCAGAGACCAGACCCACCTGGGCAGTGTGGAGCACTTTATATGATGGATAGATGAATGAACTTTATTGGACTTCAAAGTCTCAACCCCCATTCACTGCTATTACATAGTTTAGAAGAGCCAGGACATTTTTTAATATAACTCAGATTGGATTCCTCTGAAAGAATATAGTCATATGCACCTAGGATGAGCCAATTATGAATCCTGTTGGTGAGAGTATTAAGATTTATTGAAAATAATAATAATAATAATAATTCAGCTCGAAGACAAAGATCTTAAATATTCCCACACAGATTATCATAAAATGCAGTTTAATTCTCTGTTAGCCTAAATCAGCTCTGGATTTGGAGGCTTGAAATAGAAAGTGGACACAAAAGCCAAAGTCTGTCACTCTCTCTTTTTCAGGCAGTGAATTTCTCTTTTAACAGATTCTCAGAGGCACCAGTTTGCTTGTTCCTCTCATTTTTTATCCTTCACTCGAATCAGTTTTAATCTTTTAAATCTCCTAATCACAATTTCATTAAATTAAAAAATGCATTTGTTATAATTAGTCATTCCCCAGACGAAGATAAAAAGATATAATTTCAAATTAGCATATGTTTATTAGGAAACATCTGTAGCCTGTTTTGAACCATGTCAATTTGTGCCAGCATAAGTGTGAGAGAATATGCAAATGTGTGTTAACTCACCCAAATGACAGTAATAGCCATCGAAGGCTGTGTTATTGCAGTCACAGGCGTATGAAGCGTAGCCATCAATGCACTGGCCTCCATTTCGACACGGTATGGAAGCATTCAGACACGCTCCGGTGCAGTTCCTACGTATGCCAGCCCTCTCGTCAACCTTACCCTCCAAATCCATAGGGACCCCGTTCATCCTCAGCCCACGGAGACATCCCAGGAAAGGCCTTAAGGTGTGATTGGCTGCTCCTGAATACAAATGCATGGTATCAACTGCTTAAAGCAATGTTTTCATATAAACTCTACTTGAAACTCCAGCTCTGATTCTTACCTACGAGCAGGGGTTGTGTGAACTTCATAGTGATGTATGTTTGGCCCGGAAACTTATGAATGGCCGGAGGCTGGAAATCAACCTTGAGACGTGCCAATTTCACATTGATTTCAGCTTCTACATAATGCCATTCATTATCGTTGAGAGGTTTAGGAGAGCGCAGGGTCACGTTTCTAATCCCGTCACCCACCATGAAAATGAATACCACCTCAGTTGTAGCTATAAAAATGTAAGTAGAAACTAATGAAGGAGATATCAGATCACTATATGTACTCCATATATACAGCTGAAGTCAAAAGTTTACATACACCTTGCAGAATCTGCAAAATGATAATTATTTTACCAAAATAAGAGGGATCATAAAAAATGCATGTTATTTTTTATTTATACTGACCTGAGTAAGATATTTGACATAAAAGATGTTTACATACAATCCATAAGAGAAAATAATAGTTGCAATTATAAAAATGACCCCATTCATGAGTCCCTTGTTTGTCTTGAATAGTTAAACTGCCCGCTGTTCTTCAGAAAAATCCTTCAGGTCCCACAAATTCTTTGGTTTTTCAGCATTTTTGTGTATTTGAACCCTTTCCAAAAATGACTGTATGATTTTGAGGTTCATCTTTTCACACTGAGGACAACTGAGGGACTCATATGCAACTATTACAGATAGTTCAAACGCTCATTGATGCTCCAGAAGAGAAAAAACGATGCATTAAGAGCCAGGGGTGAAAACTTTTGAATTTGAAGATCAGGGTAAATTTAACTTATTTTGTCTTCTGGGAAACATGTAAGTATCTTCTGTAGCTTCTGAAGAGCACTACTAAATGAAAAAATAATATGATATTTAGGCAAAATAAGAAAAATGTACACATCTTCATTCTGTTCAAAAGTGCCCCCCCCGGCTGTTAATGCATTGTGTTTCCTTCTGGAGCATCAGTGAGCGTTTGAACCTTCTGTAATAGTTGTATATGAGTCAGTTGTCCTCAGTGTAAAAAGAAGGATCTCAAAATTATACAGTCATTGTTGGAAAGCATTTGAAAAAAAAAGAATTTGTGGGACCTGAATGATTTTTCTGAAGAACAGCAGGCGTTTAACTGTTCAGGACAAACAAGGGACTCATGAACAACTATCACTAAACAAAAATTAAAAAAAACACACAGCTGTGGATCATTCAGGTAACAACATAGTATTAAGAATCAAGCGTATGTAAACTTTTAAACGGGGTCATTTTTATAAATTCAACTATTATTTTCTTTTGTGGACTACATGTAAATGTCTCAGGTCAGTACTACTAAGTAAAAAATAAGATGTATTTTGTATGATCCCTCTTGTTTTGGTAAAATAATTAACATTTTGCAGATTCTGCAAGGTGTGTGTAAACGTTTGACCTCAACTGCATATATTTTAGGATTGGAAACAACACTCACAATTGAGTTCAACTCGTAAGAAATTACGCAGGTGGTCATCTGAGGTTTCCACAAACACTCCATTAGTTCGGTAGGTCCTGAAGTGGAATGTAATGTCAGCACTGGTGCCGGGCTTAAAGGTGGGGAACGTCAGATAGGTGGGCTTGGTAAAAGCTATGGTGTTCCAGATACTCCCTATAAAAAGGATTTTCCATTAACAAATCACAGTGCAAATATACAGCAGAATTTCTCATATAATTTCATGCTAATTCCTTGGCTTATATCTATGTATTAATGAAGATAATGTCCAGTCAGCCATCAAAATAAAACCCTTATATAAAGAGTCATATAAGGCCCTACTGTACATTTCCCCTTACTCACATGTTAGGAAGGATCTTCTTAATATATGGACAGACTTTTCATGCATGTTATCTTTTTAATATTCATTACTCACTGTCTCCATGGCAGTATAGTGCCCCAACACTGTAGCGCGCTTCTGAACCGGTGCGGTTAGTGTCTCCTATGACAATCCTCCTGACAGGAAGGTGGTCTCGGAACGACAGGTAGCCCTTATCTGAGTGCCTAGTGAATTTAAATTAGCCTTTAAAGTAATCAATTAATGTTTAGATTGTACTTATACTGTATATTCACTGCCATTCAACAGTTCAAAGTTTTTGAAGGGAATCTCTTATGCTAACCGAGGCGGCATTTGTTGGATTAAAAATGCAGCAATAATGTGAAATATTAGTACAATTTAAAATAATTGTTTTCTATTGTAATATATTTTAAAATGTAATATATTTCTGTGATTTCAAAGCTGAATTTTCATCATTACTCCAGTCTTCAGTGTCACATGATCCTTCGGAAATTATATGAACAGTGTTGATTTGGAGCTCAAGAAACATCTCTTACTATTAGCAATGTTGAAAACAGTTGCACTGCTTAATTTTGTAGAAACTTTTTTCAGCATTCTTTGATTCAGAAATTTCAAAAGAACAGCAAATGACCCCAGATGTTTGAACAGTCATGCATACATAGGCTTATACATAGTTATGCATAGTATATAAATAATAATCTTTAATAATATAAAACAGCACCATACAGACACATTGTAACAGGCACGCTTAAATGACAAAGAAAATGTTTTCATTAGTTTATTCGTTCTCACCACTGGCGGTAGTCTGCATCACAGTTGCACCAGTACTTGGAGTCAGTGCAAGTTTGATTGACAGCACATCCACATTTTCCACTTTCAGGGAAAGCTCCTCCCCAGTATTCATGACTCTCATTATACCGACCAATCCAGTAAGTGTAAGGCCGTCCATCTGTTTACAACAATAAATAAAACCAAAGAAAGACTCAATGGCACAACTATTGGTAGTGTAGTAGGGTCCACAAAGTAGGGGGCCATGACGATTGGGCCCTACAATATCTTTGCAAACACAAAACACTCAATTTAATCTAAAGGCTGACTGATTGGATTCCTAGAAGTGTTACTCAGCAGAGAAAAAGGCTGAGAAGGTCAGTGACACTAATTATGCTCAAGTGTCTTGCAGTTCAGCTGAGTGAGACTATCTGGTGTTTTTGCAGTGATTCCCTTAAGATCAATACTTCAACATCCATGACCCTGCATATACAGCAACACAACTGACACGTTCAAGGCCCAGAAAGTTATTTTAGTTTTCTTTGCACACAAGAAGTATTCTCAAAACTTCATAATATTACTGTTGAACCACTGATGTCACATGGACTATTTTAACAATGTCCTCACTATCTTTCTGGGCCTTGTATGTGGTAGTTGAGTTGCTGTCTATGCAGGGTCAGAAAGCTTTCGGGTTGCATCAAAAATATCGTAATTTGTGTTCTGAAGATGAACGGTCATTTGACTGAATTTTCATTTTTGGGTGAGCTACCTCATTCATTTCAATCACTGACTATAAATGACCAAAGATATTTCATATACTGATCTCCACCTGTCACTGTGCAACCTTTTAACTTACGTGGAGTATTGAGGAGGCGAGACTTGTAGCACGAGAACTCAATCCATTGTTCGCAGTATAAGGAGGTGTTTGCTAGGGCAGTGACTTCATCCCACGATGCATTTACATACTGGAGGTCCCCAATATACGGTTGATCCCAGGTGGAGCCACTCACTTTGGTGCTTTTCATGCGGTTGTGCTCAATGACGGTCCATGATTTTTGCACTAAAAATGTTATAGGATACATCTTAGCTTATTATGTAAAATCAATTGAGATTGCTTTCAACACGTCAATCTCTTCTTCTTCGTACATACACATATTGCAGTAGACTGTGAAAGGCTTCAGTGGTCCGCTCAGATCTGGATCTATGGTGTAGTTGCCTGACCAGTACTTCCCATTCAGTCTGTAGGCCTCACATGACTCCCTGTAAACCGCTGAGATGGAAAGAGAAACAAAGAGAAGCTTAATTCTCATGTTTCACTAACATAAAGTCAATACAGAGGAATCTCCTTAGTGCAGGACACTCACAGTTATGACAGACTTCCCCCTTGTAGCCTGTGTTGTTACACACACAAAGGAAGTCATTCCAGGACTGAATACACCTGCCTTCATGTTCACAAGGGTTTGGAGAGCACCTGAGAAAAAACAAGAGACGGTTGACACTTTAATAATGCACGTCTTAAGATGTGATGATTACATTGGACATGTTTTCTGGTCAATACTGTTGTTGCATATTGTGCAAAATATGCAGGTGACACTAATATGAGGTGAATCAACCTGAGAGTTATATTTTAAGATCAAAACCAGAATACTAATTTATTTTTTGTTAGTAGGGAAAGAAAAATAAATATAATTCAAAGGGAAAACAAGATTACTGTCCTACCCCAAAGCCAGATATTTGCTGAGCTAATGATATGTTTTATCTCCTACCACTATACAAGACTCCTACACAAGCAATTTTGTATTTTACATGCACAAGGGCTGTTCTCTTGGCTTCTGTAATTGTGAGAACAGTGTTGGCAAACCCCACACACACACCTATCAGTGATTCCGCAGGTGCCCAGCAGGATTTCGGCGTATCTGCCCCATTTCCTCTGCAGCATGACATCTATATCCACTGGCTCATCATCTATAAAGATTTGCTGCATGCAGCCATGGAAGCGAGACAGCTTGGTCACACAGCGGGCCGTGTTATTGGTCTTAGGACAACCTGCAGCACATCAAATAAAAAAAATTAATCTACTTATCTTAGATGCAACTGAAAGGCACGGAATACATTTGAAAGCATTTATGGCATTAGATGTGCATATTTATGTTTGACAGAAACATGTGACCATGGACCACAAAACCATAAGGGTTAATGAGATTTATATATACATTGATAAATAAGCTTTCCATTGATTTATGGTTAGTTAGGATATGACAATATTTGGCTGAGATACAACTATTTGAAAATCTGAGGGTGTATAAAAAAAAAAGAAAATTACCTTTAAAGTTGTCCAAATTAAGTTCTTAGCAATGTATATGACTACAATGACTAAATTTTATGACTAAATTTGCTTAATATCATAATGATTTTTGGCATAAAAGAAAAATCAATAATTTTGACCCATACAGTGTATTTTTGGATATTGCTGCAAATATACCCGTGCTACTTAAGACTGGTTTTATGGTCCAGGGTCACATATTATTGTTAACACTAATATTGTTTTACAGTAATTCTTGAGGCAGTTTTAAAGAAGAGTGTTACTCAGTTATACTCATGTGGCATTGAATCATGTTTACTTACCCCCGAAGAAGTATCGGTCTCCTGTACGAACCGTGAAGGGGTTGGTGATTTTCAGTGGTGAGCTTTCATCTTCATCTATAGTGATAGTTAATAAGTTGTCTTTGGCAGTCAGGTCTACCGTGTGCCAGAAGCCGTCATTGAGACGGTACCCTACGACAGAAAAAAATAGGATAATATTTACTCTACATAATCTTTCATCATACACCTGACCAGTTTTGGTCCTGCTAAATTTTTGTTCTACAGTGGCTCCATTCAGTCCTCTCTTATAAAAACAGAGTTCAAAAATGTCATAATGATTGTTATGGACACAATCCCTCAATCATACCTGCAGCAAAGCGTAATCTTTTGTTTCCAGGCTGCATAAGAGTGACGTTGACTTGTCCTTCGCTGAGGCCCAGCTCCAGAGAGCCCAACTCATCTGCAAACCTGGTGAACATCAGTAACCCTGTGTAGTCCCATGAGCGAAACTTAAACTTCACGGCCAGACGGTTCTTCCGGAAGAAGCCGGGCAGTTGCAGGTAATTGTTGGGCCCTGCAAAGGTCATAGGCTTCCAGAGGAGATCACGGCAAGTATAATGCATCTTTTTCTGAAGAAAGGCAGATGAAAAGATGGAAATATATGAATAATATATTTATATATGAATAATATATAAGTATATTTTTTGTGCACAAATAAGGTTGGTCAAAAAAATGGCTACGTCAGTGCTACTCTCCTGAATGTGCATTGAAGACTGACACAGAAGAGAAGAAATTGTTAAATGAAGACGTTATTTTTGTTTTCTTTGCACACAAAAAGTATTCTCGTAGTTTTATAACAGTAGGTTAAACCACTGATGTCACATTGACTATTTTATCAATGTCCTAACTACCTTTCTGGGCCTTGAATGTGTCAGTTGTGTTGCTGTCTATGCAGTCAGAAAGGTCTTAGATTTAATTAAATATATCTGAATTTGTGCTCCGAAGATGAACAAAAGTCTTACAAGTTTGGAATGACATGACGGTGAGTAAATAATGACAGAATTTTCATTTTTTGGGTGAAGTATCTCTTTAATAATTCATCCCACATTGACTCTTGCTGTTGGTTGTGTGCATTTTAGGAAAACTCTACTTACCTTTTTAGGAGCTAGTCGAACTTCAGGCTCCTGGTACTGTGTCTTGTAGATGACATTGATTCCGTTGATGAAGACATTCTCCATGCAGCCACGGAAGTTAACCTTACCGGGCAGATGGGGCACGTCTTTCTCAATCACGCCGCCAACATAAATCTAAAGAGAAATGGATACTTGTTATGATTGTTATCAGGATGTAGGAACACTGATTCTTTATTTAAATCTTCTGAATACATGTGAGTCATTAAGCGGAGTGTGATAAAGTGTGCATTAATAGTTCATGTGTTTAATCCAACATAACACCTGTTTGTCCAGATCAAGGTACTGGAACTCTCCATTGAGGATAGCAGTCTCAGTCTCGCCATCCAGGGTGAAGTTAACCTCTCGTCCATAGCGCTTGATTGTGACATAGTGCCAGTGCTGAGTGTCCAGCAGGTTTCCCAGCATCATTGTGGTCATTCCATTGGTGTTATGGACTGTGCTGCTCCCTTAAAAAGAACAGAAATGTCCTATGATTGTAGATAGAACGACAGAATGATTGATAGATAGATAGATAGAGCGATAGATAGAGCGATAGATAGAGAGAACGGTAGATAGAACAATAGATAGAACAATAGACAGATAGAGAGAATGATAGAACGATAGAACGATAGATAGAATGATAGAACAATAGATAGAACAACAGAACAATAGAGAGAATGATAGAATGATAGAACGATAGATAGAACGATAGAGCGATAGATAGATAGATAGATAGACGATAGAATGATAGAACGGATAATAGAACGATAGATAGAAAGAACGATAGATAGAATGATAGAATGATAGAACGATAGATAGAACGATAGAGCGATAGATAGATAGATAGATAGACGATAGAATGATAGAAAGAACAATGGAATAATAGAACGATAGATAGAAAGAACGATAGATAGAATGATAGACAGACAGACAAACAGATAGATAGATAGATAGATAGACGACAGAAAGAACAATGGAATAATAGAACGATAGATAGAGAGAACGATAGATAGATAGATAGATAGATAGATAGATAGATAGATTTGTCATCATTACCCAGGCTGATATGTAAGTAGAGTCGTCCAGTCTTCAGTTCTAGAGTGATGGAGTCTCCCTGCAGACCCTCACTGTGCAGGAGAACACCGTCCTTCTCCAAGGTCTTAAAGTTTAAAGCATAGTGATCCTGAAGTGTCCTCATCCTGCCCCGTGGGAATGAATACGCCACCATATCATCCCCCTCAAACTGCATCACATACGAGTCTGAATCAAAGGTCAAGAGTATGAAGAAAACTGTCAAAAACTGTATTGGGAGATGTTCTTCATCTTAAAAACCAAACACAAAACAGACAAGGCGATGTATTTAGCTGCTGACTCAATGACCTTGGCCTACAGGCTCTATTAGTTGCGCAACAGGAAACCAGATTATCAAGGGGTACACAGTGTCTCCTCAATAACTGCTTCTAGCTTGCATAAATCAGCATAAAACAGTGTTCAAAGTTATTACATTTTCACATGAACATTCAAATAATCCATAAGCTTTACAGAGAGTAGGTGTGAGTGCTTGATGTTGTATCTGGAAAAAGTATTGTTATCTTTTGCAATACAAAAATGGTAATGATTTAACGTTTGAATGCTACTCTGCTTGGCACACTGCAAAATAACAAAATAAAAAATCTTAGTACTTTTCTCATGAATTTAATATTTAAAAAACCTTTGAAACAAGTTAAAAGGAAGTTGATGAGATAAATGATGTATTAAGTTTTCCAGTAAGAAAAAATAATAATGTTTCATAAACCTCACTTTTTTATTTTTATGAAAATGACTTATCTTATGCCATTTTCCATCTTAAGCACATGTAAGATATACTTACTGGAAAACGAGACCAAAATGCTGATTAAAAAAGGATTTTCTGCAGTGCAACTCAAAGGACTGGTTAACATTACAAAGCACTGAGGAGATTTTCTGTATCATGTTAAGATAAAATTCTTGGCTGCTGATAAAACAGCTCAGTGTGCTGTTTACCGTAAGGACAGCCGTAGAACTCTACGCGAAGGCCGATCTTGCCTCCGTTCTCAGTATTCCAGCCCATGGGATAGATGCGCAGATGTTTGGCAGTGAACGCATAATGAAAGACGTTCCTCTTCACCTGGTAGTAATTCCAGTTGCCAGGCAACGTCTGAGAGACACAAAAATCTGATATTAAAGGCTCTGTGAATGTTGCACACCATTGAACAAATAAACCGCATCTCTAACCTACAACTAATCCTACATCAAAAACCTATTTGAATTATAAATTCTGATTGAATAAGTCATGTTCAAGGCCAAAAAAGATAAAAAGTTTTACCATGTTGCCTCCTTTCATGATGTATGGAGTCCATGCGTCGAATCGGTCCCCATACAGTAGCATGTATTTGGTGACCCAGTCATAAGAGTTGAAGGTACCCTGAGTAGCAATGGCCATGATACGATACTTCCTCCCTAAGTCAATCTGCATCCATGGCTGCCTGTCCCGAGGGGATGGAGACCAACCGCTGCTCCCTAGATCATCAGATTTACATTTATTAATTTACCAGATGCTTTTATCCAGAGTTACTTACAAATGCCTCATCACACAGTCATTTGAGAAATGTAGTTGACTTCAGGGATGTCAGACATTCTAGTCATGGGCTGCAGGAACCAATTATAGTCAGCAGGGCCTTGGTCCCTACATATTTTGGGCATACGTAAAATGACAGATACTGAAAATATGAAAATAGTCTACACTGTTTTTACACAATGTAAAGAAAGCAAAAAGTCTACAATTTTCTCCACTAATCAATTGAATTGATGCCTAGAGAATCCGTCATTTAAATGAGTATATCTACAGCAGATCTTATTTTACAGATAAAAATCTAATAAAATAAAATATAATTCCAGACTGTTCTAGTGGCTAAAATATTAGAAATCATGTTGACGATATAATATTATAGAACAATATGACTGATACTTAGTGAATCTGGAAAAAGTTTCGCACAGCGTTTAGCTAGTCATTTTGTGACCTTTTTACTTTTTAATTCATAGTTTAGTAATATAACATACAGTTACAGCTGCTTTTATTCACAAAAAAGCCAGACATTTTGCTTCAAAAGGCAACCCATCCAGCTGTCAAGAGATGCTAGTAATTCACTTTACCATTTTCAATGAGACCTATTCAAAATGCTTTCTGCAACCCATGATTTGTGTGGCCTAGTCACTTACCATACAGTTTGGCAAAGTGTGCGGAGTAAAAAAAATTATATCTGGAGGAAGCATGGAAAGAGGACGCATAGAGAGGAGAGATCAGCGAATCTAAGCATGGCCCTGAATGGAGAGAAAGAAAAAGAAAATGACTGAGAATATTCAATAATCACAGCATTTTACAAAAGCAAGATTACATTTCTGACACAAGATATATACAGTATATAAGATATATACAGTGCTATACGCATACAGAATATACAGTTTATCTAGCACCACCACAAATGCAATAAAAGCACCCTATCATGAGAACTGAGTGTCTGTGATTTCAAATATCCATTTCTCCAAAGTGAAAAATTGACTGCATAGAACAACTATTGGTCAACATAATGGAATGCTTTGGCTGTTCTAGCTGAGATTATTACTAGACATAATGAACAATAATAACATTTGACATTTCTCTGAAAATGGCATCTACCACGTAAGCCTATTCACTGCCAAAGCAAACAACAAAAAATATACATCTGTCAGAGCAAATTAATGTTCAGACATTTAGTCAAAGAACTATCATATTTAAATGTTTTTCACCTGCTTGAGCATCTTAATATATAAATCTGTATAAGAAGTAATGAATAAAATATATATTGCTTACAATATATTTGAGTTTATGTTTATGTATTACATTTTCTGTCCACAATTCAGAAAGAGCCTTTTTTTTGTAACTCCTGCATCAGTAGCACCACATAAATATGTTTTGATACTCTGAATGTGTGGCGAAGACTAAGACAGAAGAGGAGAAGTTGTTTCATAAAGTCTGTTTTCTTTGTGCACAAAAAGTATTCTCATAGCTTCATAAAATTAAGGTTGAACCACTGATGTCACATTAACTATTTTAATGATGTCCTTACTACCTTTCTGGGCCTTGAACGTGTCAGTTGTGTTGCTGTCTGTGCAGGTTCAGAAAGCTCTTGGATTTCATCAAAAATATCTTAATTTGTGTTCTGAAGGTAAACGAAGGTCTTACGGGTTTGGAACGACATGAGGGTGAGTAATTAATGACAGAATTTTCATTTTTGCTGAACTAACCCTGTACAATCAAACTAATGGAGAACAAATAGATTATTTGTGGTATAAAGAAGCCATGAATCAATTGCATACTTTGTACAGCATAGGCAGGATCATGTGTGAAACGGGCGTTACAGTTGTAATATACAAATATATTTGTGCGACTTAGTGGACAGAATATGAATCAGGCCCTTTTAGCAAGTCTTGCTGTGGCAAATCATCAGACCCTCTGTTACACAAATCCCTGCTTCAATTAGACCTGGCAACATTTCAGCCTAATCTGAACAGCAGAGTCAGATAAACCCACCTCAATCTCACCCTCTCAACAGAGCTCTAATAAAGCCATCTGCCCAAATGGCATCACATCTCACGGCCCATCCACCTCACCTCTCTAACGCACAAACCAACAAGAGTAAGAGAAGAGGAAATGTAGATAGATTGCTGAGAGCCCATTAAGATGAAAAGACAAGACACAGACAGAGACAGAGACCTACAGCAAACAACTTATGTCATGCTATATATCCTCCTCCCAAAACATTGTATTCCCCTACATTCACATTAATTACTGTATCAGATGTTTTTATCCAAAGCAACAATAGTAGTACAACATAACAAATAAGGAAATAATATCATATGCTACAGGAGCATCATAGTTCATAAGCTTCTATACAGAAAAGCATGAGCAAACAGCATTCAGACAGTAGAGTACTAATTTTATGAGGTTGATTTCAGAAAGGAATATTGAATGTGGCTTATTGAAGATGTATATGAAGATAATGAAGTGTTTACAGCAGAGCTGTGTCTCCAGGCACTTTTTGTAGACTGCTGGGAACAAAACTGATCGAACTGAGCTGGAACACTGAGTGTGAATTTATTGGAAAGTGACGTTGTACACTGTATTACTGAAACAGCCAAAGTGGCTCTCTAACAGAACCTGTTTTATGAATAATGTGTTTGCAAGGAATGATTATGGTCCTATGAGGCCTATTTGAGTTTAAAGGGGACATTGGATGCGAAATACACGTTTACATGGTGTTTGCATATACATATGTCTTAGCAGTGTGTGTGTATACAGCCAACCTACCATTCACTTCTTTTTAATCCCCAAAAAACCTAAACAGTTTCAATTATCAAACTGATTTGATTTTCCGAGCATTATAATGTCATACTGTTCAAGCCCCGCCCACGACCGCTGACAGACTGTATATTTTCACATATTTACGCTCTCAACCATTTGTACGCTGTCCGTCACAATGTATACTTTCATGATTATTTGCTAATCGCCTTTCCTCTTCCACGGAACAGAGGGGTGGGGTGAGCAGAGCTCATTATCATTTAAAGAGACATGCACCGAAACCAGTCGCTGTGAACAGAGCTGTTTTTGGCAAGGTAAAAACAGAGTTGTTTTACACGACCATTGAGGAATTTTAACCAAAGTATGTTGTAGACTTTTCATAAAGACCCTAAAGAATCATACCAGCTTGTGGAAAAAGGGCATCGGTGTTCACTTTAAGAAAAGGGAGAAAATCAATATCTATATATGAAGATGCAAAACCAGCTAAAAGCCATCTCGGTCAGAAAAATGAGATAATGATACTGAGTGAATGCTCCTGACACATATTATACGTCCATCAAGTACTTTTACTTCAGACTTGTTAAATTTCAGCCTCAGCCAAATCAGAAGTACCAGTACTTACATAGAAACCTATACAAAGTAGCCAGAAAGAAACGCTGATTTTAAAGAAAACGTCAGATGGATTTAGAGGCTTTTGCATCTTAACTCTTCATATGCTGTCTTGTAATTGTGACCTGAAATCACTTAATTTTAACTTTATATCACAAAATATTTTGAATAATGACTCATAAATAAAGTCTTAGCTTATAACATTATAATGCAAAGTGTTTTCTTTTGTGAGTACAGTTAATGATTGAGTCTGGGTTAATTTTCAGGTTACAATTATCATATTATAATTTGTAGTATTTAAAACAACAGTAATGTTCCCAAGTAACTGTATATATTTCTCATTGAGGTATTAACTGTAGCTACCACAAAAAGACTGCAGGGGTCAGACTGCTTAACACAGCAGAGGCTATTAGTATTCTGACCACTGCAACTGCCAGTGAGGGAACAGAGGGGAAAAAGAAACATTTCGATGGAACGAGGGAGAGAAGAATGGAGAGATGGAAGGAGAAAGCGAGGTTGATAACAGAATACTGCGTGAGTCATCTAGCTTATTCTCAAGTGATTTCAATTCCCATCTGATTCACAGTCCCCTGCTCAGTCATCTTTCAGCTTTTGATTAGCCGGATTCATCAAGCCATGAACTCCATTATGAAAGTCTTCTAAAAGAAATAGAAAACATCCTGTGAATATTCCTTTATTCCTGCTGATCCCACAGGAAGAGCCGCATGTCTGTTTAATGAGATATGACTCGCTAGTGAAAGACATGCTGACCGTAAATGACCTTGGCTGGTTGGAGAAGGTGTGCGTATGTGTGTGTGCCTGGAAGATGTCTGGGTTTGGTCAGGATGTGGCCTTGATTCATGGCTAGTCAAAGGGGACAATCATGCTGTTAAATTTTATGATTTTATGATGTCTGTAGTATTTGGACATTGATAAAAACACAACAAAAAACACAACAAAAGATCTCACTCATATAATATTTACCCATTACAACTGTCTTTAAGCATGTTATACTAAATTTTAAATACATTAAATGCCATACAAAATGCAGACAATTCCAACAGGCCTGTATCATAATTCTATGGTTAATTCCAGCCTTTGATTCTGATTGGTCAGCAACACCCTTAGCAACATAAATAATCAACAATATAGTGTCAAAATTGTTCCTTGTATTATGTATTTCAGCAAAATTGGCTGTTTGTTATTTATTTAATGAAGTATGAGTGACCCCTGCTGGCGTTATATTGCATCATTCACTTAATTTTGAGACCACGCCCTTCACCCGTCAAAGAAACTCTTCTCATGCAGAAGACATGTTGATCATAATGTAATCGTTGCAATCATCATAATAATGCAAATAAATTTATATGGTTCTATAAGCATAGGCTTACAAAATCCATTTCAAGAACCTCGTCTAAGATTAGCCTCGCTTCCCTCACTGTCCCAAAAGCACCAGCACCAGTTCAGTATTCTGAATCACATTAGGCAGATAAATGAATCGATTGAATGTGACCCAGCCCCATCTATCTTTGTAAAATATAAGATGCAGAGATGTCTGTCCCTTTTCACCAGCTCTAAGATCAATGATCTCCACCCTGTGTTATTCTTTTTTTTCCTAGCAGCTGTGCGGAGCAGAGAAGAGTGCCTGCCCTGCAGGAGAAGCATTACAGTTATTAAAGCACTCTGTGCAGAGAAGCTGCAAGGTAAACTGGGAATAAGTGATGACAGGACACGGAGGTATATGCAGAGACCTGCACATAGACAAGCTTGTGCAAAACTCAACTATTTAAATACAAAAGCTCTGTTCCTAAACCTGCTAGTGAGCTATCTTGCTTCTCATAGGCCACATAGGCAACTGCCTTAAGGGAGCATCCTAACTGTTATGGAAGCTAATAAGTGATAGATTCAGAATTCTCTACAGTCAGCAACTTTGCCACACAATCAATTTCAGTCAGTTATTTCCAGTATTTTATAAAATATAAACATACACTCACTATCTTTTTTCCCCTACTGAACAGCTTTACAATCTGGCTAAAAAAAAGAGGTTTGTCCCAATTTGTGTACTTATGCACTATCCTATGCCATTTTATAGTATGAATGGCATGTTCACGCTGAGAATTCCAAAAAGAAGTGTACATATAAATTTCACTCTTGAATTAAAATTTCCTGATAATTTACTCACCCCCATGTCATCCAAGACATTCGTTTCTTTCTTTCTTCAATCGAAAAGAAACTAAGGTTTTTGAGGAAAACATTCCAGGATTTTTCTCCGTATAGTGGACTTCAATGCGGGATCAATGGGCTGAAGGTCCAAATTGCAGTTCCAGAGCAGTTTCGGAGGGCTCTACACGATCCCAGCCGAAGAATAAGGGTCTTATCTAGCAAAACAATTGGTCTTTTTCAACAAATTTAACCACAAATGCTCATCTTGCACTGGCTATGCAAGGCACGTCTACAACTTCACGTTGGAAAAGTCACGTGTGGTTAGTTCTTCATCTGTGTACACTGGTGCAAAAAGGTAGGGCAGGGTGAAAAATTCCATCTCATTTTCTCATTCTCATTTTTTTTTTACCTTTTTTTTTTAAAGGGCGTTTGACTTTCTTTGCACGTTCACTTTGTAAACACTGGTTCGGTACCTCGGCAGCCATCTTTGAAATGCCTCTCGGGCAGGCAAGTGCAGCTCCTATCTATTTGAATGGGGAGACATCAAATTCTCCAAAAATGTTCACCAAGTTTACAATTAAGTTTCATATTTGAAATCGCTAATGAAATCTGACAACAACTGCATCATAAATAGTGTTTCTTATGCTCCAATAGCGTTAAAGAAAAGCTTATTTTTCAGACGAGACCAACCAGCATGCGCAATACTAAGCGCACGTCTCAGAACGCTGACTGTTTCTATAGAAACCGGGACTTCTAAATGCAGCTGCAGTGACGCGCTGACTTTACTAGTCAATGATTGGCTCTTTCATTAAGAAGGCGGGGCTTCGCGGCCATAATGAGCGTTGCATCTTTTCCCATTCAAAACTATACGAGTGACGAGTCTTGGGTATTCTGTAGTCTTTGATTGAAACTGCAATTTGGACCTTCAACCCATTGATCCCCATTTAAGTCCAAAGTCCTGGATGTTGTCCTCAAAAACCTTAATTTCTTTTTGACTGAAGAAAGAAGCACATGGATGACATAGTGTCATTTGAGACACAATGAAGATATTTTAGGGGGCTGGTTAATTAAGATGGCTATCTTTTAAAACAGTCTTCATCTAAAGATCTCAACAAAAATGCCTTTAAAATGTTGCTGCTTTGGGTTTTGGAACAGGATGTTTCGGCAAAGGAGGTGAAATTAAATTCTCACTTTCCAATGCCTTTTGATAACGTAAATAAGTCATCTGTCTCTTGCTCCCTTTCAATCTGTGCTCACAAAGTTTCCAATTTCTGCAAAACGCCTAGTTGAAATTTTAAACTCTTCCATTGTGCTCCCTTGTGATGTTATTTTTTCGCCCTCAATTGTCCTTCTCCTCTTTCTCTCCAAAGCCCTTGGCTGCTCTCCACTGAAAGATAAAGGGAAAACAGTGACACATGAAGGAGCATCTTGAGCGCTCTCTCTCTCTCTCTATCTCTCTCTCTCTCTCTCTCTCTCTCTCTCTCTCTGTAACACATGTGTTGAATTACAGGCACTCCCCCAGTCTCTGCAGGCTGACGCAGCACTTTGCTCTAGGAGAATTGAGTGCATATCACGTGAGCTATCTATCTTTCATCATTGGGAGGAGGCTGCAGTATACATGTGTCTAGACTAATATTGCTAATTCAGATCAATTCTTTGGGCCGGCATCTATAGGTGGAGAGGCTGCGGATAGCATTTTTAGCATGGTGAATAGAGACCAAGGGGGTCACGTTGATATGAATTATTCATAACAGGACTCGCAGCACAGTAGATGGCGGTCTTTGAATGAAATAAAAGATAAGATCAAAAAGGACTTCAAAATGCTGAGCCAATCTATGACGCCACAGCATATCTTTCTACACAGTGCACACCCACTTGTCACAGACTAAAAATACACACAAACCTGTTCCCAGAATCTTTCACACCTTCCTCTATTCTGTAGCCCTGTTCCAAGTCCAAAACACAACATTTAAACTCTCGATTAATTAATCTTACCAACTACATTCTCTAAATCAGCTTTCAGACAGACAGGGCATCTTAAATCTCAATAAAAACTACATTTTATGTGTTGACAGAGCACCCATTTTCATTTTGGACAGTTTACACTACCGTCCAAAGATTTACGCCAAATGCATTGTGTTTGTTCTGTCTTATTTCCCTCCTCAGTGCTGCCTGGATTATCTTCTGTACAGAATACATCATACTGAAGCTCTTGTTGTCAAAGAATCTGTAGTGAAGTGGGAGTCAAGCAAAACCCCGCTTTCGGGATTTCACAAAACCTCATTGTTTCAAGATACAATGTGCTATTATGGTTTCAACAAATTATGCAAACACTGTATTGAAAAACAACCACTAATGAATATTAGCAAATGTACAGTAATAGAGCACACACACATATACATTGTATGGGTCAAAATTATAGATTTTTCTTTTATGGCAAAATCATTAGGATATTAAGTAAAGATATTTTGTGCCGTTTCCTGACGTAAATATATTAAAACTTATTTTTTGAGTGGTAATATGCATTGCTAAGAACTTTGGACAACTTTTAAGGCAATTTTCTCAATATTTTGATATTTTACACTCTTAGATTCCAGATTTTCAAATACTTGTATCTCGGCCAAATATTGCCCTATCCTGATGATGACGTATAAATCTCAATTCCAAAAAATTGAGGTCCAGGGTCATATAGGTTGTTCTGTTATGAACAGCTGACAGAACATAAGAAAAATAAAATATTTTAAGAACATTACATTTAAAAATGTAGCATTTAGACCTTAGAAATTTACCAAATAATGTTGACTGTAATTTTTTTTACTCGAGACCCACATTTTTGATTCTGATTAAAATTGCTAGAAAAAAATATAAAAACCAATAGATGTGAAATGCACCCTTAATTTTAAAATGACTGCACAATCGCAATAATTTTCAGTACATTCAAAATAAAATGTGACCCTGGACCACAAAACCAGTCTAATTTTTTGAAATTGAGATTTACACATAAAAAAGAAAATCTGAAAATCTGATTTATTCATCTGAAAGATGAATAAATAAGCATTCCATTGATGTATGGTTTGTTAGGATAGGACAATATTTGAAAATCTGGAATTTGAGACTGCAAAAAAATCTAAATATTGAGAAAATCGTCTTTAAACGTGCAATTTAAGTATTTAGCAATGCATATTAATAATCCAAAATTCAGTTTTGATACATTTATGGTAGGAAATTTACAAAATATCCTCATGGAACATGATCTTTACTTAATATTCTAATGATTTTTGGCATAAAAGAAAAATCGACAATTTTAACCCATGCAATGTGTTTTTGGCTATTGCTACAAATATACCCGTGCTACTGAAGACTAGTTTTGTGGTGCAGGGTCACAAATATCCCAAGTTTTCTTGCAGCAATAAAGTGACAACCCAACTGAGGTGATTTGTGGAGATTCATTAAATCATAGAATAGAGCATCGATGATATCAGGACACATTTAGTGGTTTGAGGATTCTAAATGCTGTCTCAAAGGTAACCTTACGTGAGGATTCGCATGCAGTGTTCTACGTCATGTGAATTTGGGAGTTCGGTGAGTTAATGCGCCCGCCCTCTGTCTCCGCATAGGGCTGCTCCCACAAGCAACTTCACGGAATACGAGTCACGCCATTTCAAATACACCGACAATCTCAACTTTTCACCCGTAAGACGTTAAAGACACGTCTAATTCTGCACATACATGCTTCGGAGAGTCTTTGTTTAACAGTAGGACAGTGTGTCCTTTCCGCGTGTCCCCTGCGCAAGGCGCACCTTTCCATGCAGAAACTTGCCCAAGTGAGCGCGCAGAAGCACTGCAATGCAGAAGAGCCCGTAGACACAGGCAAAGTCGCGAGCCCGGACTCAGGACTGCAACAGTGCTTTACTTTCAGCCGAAATCCTCTAGATTTATTAATCTAAATATGGATTAGCAACAATCTTTACAAATTTAAAGGTTAAAATATCGCAATTGTGAGATCAAAATCATTATGTCATAGCTTCACTGATGCACCTGTCCTGATAGAGCATAACAGTAACGTTTATAGCAAATAAGAAACATTGATTTGAACTGCATTTTGCATCTGCAGTTTGACTTACGTGATGAGCAATGCTGAAAGGCGAGAAAGAGTAAAAGGCTTGGGGCAAGAATTTTGATAGCCATCCTCTCCGGAAGATGGAGTCGCTATTAGATGAGTAAATCAAATGTTATCCTCTTCTCATCACCGGACAGTACAGCATCGTTTATCCGTCCTTTCGGCCAACTTTAACTCTCTCGGCCGGGATGGCGATAGACTCGATCGCTAGAGGCGGGCGCGCGCGCGAGATAGTGGTGCTGATGCTGCGCTTTGGCGGGAGCGCGCATACTTTCATTAAACGAAATGCCTTGAAACTTGGAAAGTTGTGACAATCTGGTCGAAATACATATATAAACGCACTGTTATTAAATACAGAGGGAAAGTGGAGTCGTATGGGTGGGTAGACGGTGGACAGTCACGACTTTGTGTCCGGGTTCGCACTGAGGGAGGGGGCGCAAGATGAGAACAGAAAGAAAAAAGTTTTAGGCTCAAGCAGTTCATCATAGTGATGGGAAGTCCGAATCATTTCAGTGAATCGGTTCTTTTGAACAGAAATGATTCTTTTACGTAATGACGAGATTACGTTGATCCTGACATCCCGGTGTTGACTAGGCACATCAATTAATTTTTTTTTTTTTTTATTTGTACAGTAATTTAAAAGATATTGAATCTTAGGAACATCTTTTACAGTTGTACTATTGTTAAATTCTTTTGGGACAAATTATATGAGTGGTTGAATACATCGTTCACATTGTTAAATTTGGTGTCTTTATGCAAAACAAAGAGATTGAATTTCTGTGCAATAATATGTTGATTGTAGCAAAGTTTTATATACACAAATGTAGACTGGTTAAAGTTTCTCCTTGTTTTACTGCATTTAAAATGATTTTAGATTTTTTATTTCTATCCATAAAACATTTAAAAGTGAAAAGTGCTTTAAAACTCTCTAACCTTCTCTCAATATACATGGACTGACCCCCCTGAACTGTAATTTAATTTGTGTCATAATTTGCTTTTAGTATTATTTTATTATATGCTTGGATTATTGTTAATGTTTTTAACACTGGAAAGATGACAATGCATTGTTATATGCAATGTTTGTTATATGAAGGTTTAATAAACTGATTAAAAAACATAAATTGAGTTTTAAATGAAAAAGTTTATCCCCTAGTTTCACAGACAAGGCTTAAGCCTAGTCCTAGACTAAAATGTAAATCTGGGCTATGGTTTTAGCTGAAAGAAACTTGCACTGACTGATCTAATATATATATATATATCAGTGCCTTTGTTTTGTCTTGCACACCAGTAATGTTTCTTCATAAAAATTACTTAAATGTCCTAATTGAACTATGGGCTAATCCTGTCTTAGTCTATCCCTGTCTGTGAAACCGGGCCTATATAAATTTAAATAAAATCTAAATCATGTCAGCTTGTTCATGCACCATTTCAGTAATGTATTTTTCTATTTGTGTCATGTGAGAAATACAATAGCTCAGCCCAGCTGTCCCTTATATTCCAATGCAGAGATCTAACATCATGGCTTTAGTTAAAATTTACTTAAAAAGTCATCATTTGCAATGTCTCAATTCCCTGCAGCATGGGTTTGGCCAGAGAGCACAAGTTCATTACTACAATCAGTCCAACTGGTTACAATCAGATTTGTTTGTGGGGGTCGTTTGTACAAGGTGGGTGGAAAATCCGGATTTGTGTTGGAAGGGGCGGTCTGTGCATGATGATTCTGTGATATAAAAAGGCTTTGGGATTAAGAAGTGGGTTTGTAGGACAGCAACGGGGCAGGGTGGGAGCAGGGGCATGTACAGGGGCAGAGGGGGATTTGCAGTGTTTCTAATCAAATCAGATTGGGGTTTTACCAAAGTCCCTCCCTGTTCTTACAATCATCTTACATCAGTACTCATGAATATTAATATGTATGGAGAAGCAATCTGCAGTGCAAGGGGTTAAGATGTCTTTTCATTTAAGGTCTCTCTCCCCATGCATCCACACATACAATTCAAGCCACAATTGCTACATTATTGAGGAAAGCTTATAAGTAATATGATTTGTGAAAATAAATTACTAGGTATCTGGGTATAGGCAGGAGAAAAGTGAAGAGTATTACATTTGAGGCATCAGTTATTGCTTTTATATAAAATAAGGATTAAGTGATAAATCTATGCATGAATCCTCTATTGATTTTCTTTACACACAGACAAAATCTACTATCTTAATAATCCTAACCTCATTCGTAAATCAAGTCCATATAATCACCATCTGTTTTAAGTCTGAAACACAACCGTGTCATTGTGTTTATTTAATAAGTTTGAGAGCAAGGTCCTGAATTCATTACATACATTATAAAATAAAAAAATCAGAAATAATATTTAACACTTTGCCAGGGATTGTTGTATACTTAAAACTGCCAGTAGGTAAAATTTACCCATGCACATGACTACTGTTTTGATAATGGCTAAAAAAAAGTAATGAAATGATTATTTTTAGTGACCAACTTTTTTGTTCTTTTTTTTTTTCTTTTCAGTTAACCTCCAAATTGAATAAAAAAAATATTGCTAATCATTTGCTAAAACTTCTCTCTCTCTTTTTTTTTTTCAAACAATTGTATCATCCTGGATGGATGCATAAGCTTAGACAGATAAAATTGACTTATGGGTTAGACTAGGTAGAAATAGTACCTAAAAAGAAAAGTTCAAAAATGATAACTGTGATCATTTACTCTCATATTTTTCCAAACATGTGACTTTTTTCTGCATTTTTTAGTCCATACAAAGTAAGTCAAAATAGTAAACAGTTAAAACAGTTATTGAAAAAAAAATCTGTTATTTTAGTATTATTACTAAGATCATTATATTTTTTTAAATATTTTGAATTAGCTTTTATCTTTATGTTCTGTTTTAATTTTCATTTTAGTTTAAGGTTTAGTAACTCTGTTGTCATTTTTAATTTGTCTATATGGTTTTAATTTCTATTGGAGTTTTAGGTATTTTAATACATCAACTTAAACTAAATGAAAAATAATAATAAGCTGAAATAACATGTTCAATATTATTTAGTAATATTTAGGATTTTTAAATGTTTTTTATTTCAAGTGACAAATTTTTGTTTTATGGTTTTAGTTTTAGTCATCTATAGTAACAATAGAATAATAGAATACAATAGAAATAGAATAGAAGCTATCACTGAAATTCTAATGGTTTCCACTACAAATACAATTACAAACCATAAACTTTTAAACATTAAAACCATTACAAGCTGGTCCTTTGCTGGTTTAGGCTGGTCCTTGACCAGCAACATGACCAGCATAAACCAGCAAAAGACCAGCTTAAACCAGCATCAAAACATACCTAACCAGCATATGCTGTTTTTTTCACCAGGGTTTTCAGCAGGGATAACAGTGATTTAGACTGTTTATAGTCCGTGTGTATGTACAGTAAAGACAAACGCCACAACACGAACTGATAAAATGCCTCATACGAGCACCAGATGGCGCACACAAGTCATAGCGTGAGGTTTCTAGTGAAACAAATACCAGCCAGCAACCGTACAATCTACCGAACGAGGCCGCTGGTCAAACTATTTGGGCCAGGCCGTCGTGTCCACTTCCCTTTTCTGTTCCAACCAGTGACCTCTCCAAAAAAAGAGGAAATAAAGCTGTTCGTGTGATTCAGTGAGGAACAGATTTTTGACTTTGGATTTCTACACGTGAGGGAAGTTTCACGTTGAGACATACTCACAGCTGTTTGGTTTACTTTACTTTAGTCTCAAGGTAGTCATTCGTCAGGTTAAAGCTTAGCTGGTTCTGGTTCAGCTGTCTTGAATCTCAGGCTGTGAAACATCTTCAGCTGGAAAGTGAAACCCCCTGATCGAACAAAGTGTGCTGCTTTCACTCAGGTTACAGAATCATGCAAATAGAGACAGTAGGAACTACAGAATACATTCAAATGGTAATGCACTTCCTCTTCATCTTTTCCCCTTTGTAAAGTCTTTGACAGACATGAAATGAACCTAAAACCACACGTGTGTTCTGAAACAGTTCTATTCTATTCTGTTTCCTCCCTTCAACAGGATTTTCATTTGATCTGATGGTTTCTTCACTGTTTATCAGACGATCTGTGTGCTTATGCATATGTGTGTGGCTGTTACAGGGTGCATATAATTTTCCATATGGGTATTTGCATTTTTATCTCTTGGTCATTCTATAAACATACCCGAGATGTGGTTTTATGTCGAAGTTGAGATAAATCAGGCAAAAATGTGCATTATGACCTTCAAGTTAATTTTGTACTGTAAAACACATAGTTTGGTATGTTAGTTGGCATTTAGCTGTCAAAATATTTTAGAGAGATCCTGAACAGACTTGCTTAACAGTCTACAGGCCAAAAACATATAATTGACTGGAATTTATGCATGTTTTTATGTAGGGAACGTCAGTGTCAAAGTCAATGACATAAAAAGCTTGTCCGCTATAAACGATAGAAAGGGAGGGAATATCTAGTTTAAATGTGATAAGTTCCTAATTTACATATATCATTAACCCCTGGTTTCACAGACAAGGCTTAAGGCTAGTCCCAGACTAAAATGCATGTTTGAGCTGTCTCAACTAAAAATATCTTAATATCTTAAAATATGTCAGTGCGATTGTTCTGTCTCCAAATATCTTAATTTAACTAAGGCCTAGTCCTGGCTTAAACTAAGCTGGGCCTAAGTTTTTAATGAGCTGCACCACATTAAGACTATACTTTCTTTATCAAAAAGGCAAAAATGACTTTTTAAGACTTATTAACATTATCACGAGGGCCTTTAGTAGTCCTCAATGATATCATTTCCTGTTTTGTTTTGTTTTAATTAATTTGATTTGGCAGATAAAGGTTGTTAAATATTAATAAGTAGTGAAAATATTTTTATATGAAATAATAGTAAGATGTTATGACATCAGAGTGGTTCACCCTGACATTTTTACTTTACCCCAACCCACCCTATAAAAAAGGTTAAATAAACAAAAAACAAAAAATGTTAAATATGTTCATCAAACAGTAGTTCTCAGCCAGGGGTCAGAGCCCATTAGGTGTTTCATTCAATCCCTTAACAACTGTTTTTTTTTTTATGAAGTACCAGGATTCACATGTTCTTGGAAAACCAGGATATATTAGAAAGCCTCATTTTAAAAGTGTGAGTTTAGACCTGGAATTCATATACAGTTGAGGTCAAAAGTTTATATACATAAATAAAAGTTTATATATTATATAGTTGTTCATGAGTCCCTTGTTTGTCCTGAACAGTTAAACTGCCTGCTGTTCTTCAGAAAAGTCCTTCAGGTATCATAAATTATTTGGTTTTTCAGCATTTTTTGTGTATTTGAACCCTTTCCAGCAATAACTGTATGATTTTGAGATCCATCTTTTCACACTGAGGACAACTGAGGGACTCATTTCCAACTATTACAGAAGGTTCAAACACTCACTGAGGCTCCAGAAGGAAAAAAAATGCATTAAAAGTGCCAGGAGTGAAAACCTTTGAACAGAGTGGAGATGTGTATATTTTTGATATTTTTCATAAATATCATATTTTTTCATCTAGTACTGTCCTACAGAAGATAATTACATGTCTCCCATAAGACAAAATAAGCAAAATTTACCCTGATCTTCGAATTCAAAAAGTGTTCACCCCCCAGCACTTAATGCATTATGTTTGAAATATGAAATATTATAACTCCATGAGACTTTTTATGAAATGAACATCCATTTTTCTAGTTACATCTCTAAAATATTGTATTTGGTAGAAATTATAGAAATAGTTTGGTATGTTAGTTGGCATTTAATCGTCTAAGAAGTTTAGAGAGATCCAGAACAGACTTGCCTAAAGTTTTACAGGCCAAAAACAAATAAATTACTGAAATGTATGCATGTTTTTAATGTAGAGAATGAAGTCAATGATATTTTTTATATTAATTCAATCCCTCAACAAGTGTAGTTCTTCTTTTTTTCTTTGAAGAACCAGGCTTTACGTATTCTTGGAAAACCAAGATATATATGAGGAAGCCCCATTTTAAAAGTGTGACTTTAGACCTGGGAGTCATATAAATGTATGAAATATAACTCCATGAGGATTTTTATAAAGAACATCCATTTTTTTTAGTTACACTAAACTCTAAAATATTTTATTTGGTAGAAATGATAGAAATAGTTTGGTATGTTAGTTGGCATTTAATTGTTTAAAAAGTTTAGAGAGATCCAGAACAGACTTGCCTAAAGTTTTACAGGCCAAAAACAAATAAATTACTGAAATGTATGCATGTTTTTAATGTAGGGAATGAAGTCAATGATATTTTTAGACCTGAAAGTCATATAAATGTATGAAATATAACTCAGTGAGGATTTTTTATAATGAACATCCATTTTTGTAGTTACACCAAGCTCTAAAATATTTTATCTGGCAGAAATTATGAGTAAAAATAAGTTAATATTCTACTGTAAAACACATATGTTAGTTAGCATTTAACTGTCAAAGAAGTTTAGAGAGATCCAGAACAGACTTAACAGTTTACAGGCCAAAAACATATAAATGACTGGAATTAGTGCATGTTTTGATGTAGGGAATAAAGTCAAAGATATTTCTTATTTTAATTCAATCCCTCAACAACAGTTTTTTTGTTTTTCTTTTTCTTCGAAGAACCAGGGTTTATATATTCTTGGAAAACCAGGATATATGAGGAAACCTCATTATAAAAGTGTGACTTTAGACCTTGAATTCATATAAATGTATGAAATATGCCATGAACATTTTTATAATGAACATCCATTTTTGTAGTTACATCGAGCTCTAAAGTATTTTATCTGGTAGAAATCATGAGTAAAAAGTTCTGAACAGCTGGAAATATCATGGTGGCCTTCAAATGTTGTGATCACTGGGGGCCCATGGAATCAAAATGGTTGACAACCAGTACATTGTACATGTGAATTACATTTTTAACCAATTAATAGATTTAAAATGAATAGACAGAATGAGAAAAATGAGTGTCATGTCATGCAACTATTTTTGCTTAAGTCCTAGAACCTTTCAGCTGCTTTGCTGCCCAGCAGGGGCGAACCGAGTCTTGGTGGTGCTGGTGGGGGGCACCTGTAGCCTCTCCATGGCTCATCATCCCCTGACAGGACAGCTGCTACAACAAGATGGCTGTGGTGGAGTTTATTGGGCAAATAAACAAATAAATACCCTGACTGCAAGAGTTGGCCAGCTGCCTGACACCATCTACCACAGACAATAAAGAGAAATTTCCATCTGAAAGAGCAAACGACCAATTACTACCTCCTAAATCTGCAAATTCCCTTCAAGTAATAATCTGTTTTGGACAGTTTTGGGTACTGCACGCAGACCCTGCAGAGGTTAGCGTGCTAGCTCTGTCAGCAAGAGTTTCAATGGCAGGCGCATTAGAGAGCAAGCGGTGTAAGCAAGTATTGTATTTTACAGAGGCCAGACTAGTCCTGTCATCAAGTTCCACTTTACAGTTTTAAATAACCATGACTGCAGCTCAGCGCACAGGCTAGAATAGTGTTTGCCTTATCAGGGTGTCAATGGCCATCAACCAACACCTTTGAAATGAAATTAGCACCCATCCATTCTTTCTATGATTTTGCTGAAGTCACCACAGAAGCCTGTAGAGAAAGGTATTAGTGAATTACATGTGGGGAAAATTTGCAAACATTTGCAAATGCATATGGAAGAATGCAAAATGCTATCTGCACACTTGCAGACACACAAGTTGGACTCGAACACTGAAACACAATCCCGCTAACCGCTGCCAAGTATGATAGTCAGCATAGTCCTGTCAATATCAAACAAACACTTTCTGGCGTGCAAACAAACGGCAGACCAAACATGCAAGGCCTGTCAGACGTGTAGGAGATGAAACTGTGTGTTTGTGTGTGTAGTCTATATGTAGCTGTTGCTGCTGTGTGTGTGTGAGCAGTGAGAGGTATGTCTTTTGTATGTGTCACTGTCTATACAGTAAAAAAAAAAATCAGATATATAAACCAAATATTACTTGTAATATTTTTACTTGCACTATGGTTTTTCCAAGTCAAATGAACATGCACAGCAGGCCAGTTGGAATTTTTTAGTTCAAATATGCTACTAAGAAAAATAGTTTTGTGGTTCAGTCCAAATTTCCCTGTTGCTAGAATGCACTTGGACATGAATAATTAATACGGTTGTGTTCTTTGAGCTTTTACTAGTTTTATTTACGTTTATTTTATTGTCATTTTAAGTAAGTTACTATGTTGTGTCCTGATGAAATGTTTTAGGATATACAGTGCCCTACAAAGATTGGAAACACACTAGGGTTTTAGATAATAGTCATATAAATCCTTGATTTTGCTTTAATAAGGGACAACACACACGCAAACACACATCAATTCTCTAAAATGTGTTCTAATTGGTCTGTTGTCTACTGACTTGTTATTTCAGTCACTAACTTTAATTGCAAGTAGAGCTATATGAAATATGGGTAACACTTTACAATACGGTGGCACTAATATGCATTAATTCATGCTTAACTAATTCAGAGATAATTGAGATTAGTGTATAACTCATGATGAAATCATTTATTAATGATTACTGCATCAGCAACAAACGAACATTCTATATGATTCATAGATTAAGTAATCAATTAATTGTTATTAGGTAAATGTGTCATAATGTATTTATTTCCTAATAAATAATAGTGTCAGTTCATATGTTATTAATCATTAGCTAATGATTTGCAAAGGTATTATTATATTATGACTTTACTTGTTGAGGCACAAGACTAATTCAAAAACCAAAACCACAATGACATATTACACAGTAAAAAACAAACAAACAAACAAAAAAACACAATTTGTTGAGTCAACTTAAAATAATTTATCCTGCTGCCTTAAAATTTTAAGTTCAGTCAACTCAAATAAGTTTAGTCAACTTGAAATGTTAAGTTGTACTAAGTCACAACTTAACTAGCTGCCTTAAAATTTTAAGTTGAATAAACTCAAATATATAAGTTACTTAGTACAACTTAACATTTCAAGTTGACTGAACTTATTATAAAGGCAGCAAGATAAATAATTTTAAGTTGACTCAGCAAATGTGTTTTTTTAACAGTTTTCAACAGGTTTTTTTCTACAGTAACAATTATTTAAAAGTCCTATGCCTCAACATGTAAAGTCATACTATAGTGATACCTTTGCAAATCATTAGCTAATGATTAATTAAAGACTAAAGACATCTGAAAGTTGAAGTACATAGCTTTGACCATTGTGGTAATTAACATATGATTTTAAATCATTAGTTAATATAATGTTATAAGGGAATGAATAAATTATGACAAATTTAACTAATAACAATTAATTGATTCCTTAAGTACTTAATCTGAATCATATAGAATGTTCATTAGTTGCTGATGCAGTAATTATTAATAAATGGTTTAGTTTTTCATGAATTATATATTAACTTGTGATTATCTGTGCATTAGTTAAGCATTATTTAATGCATATTAGTGCACCCGTATTGTAAAGTGTTATTGAAATATGCAAAAATAAAGAGTTTATTTTAGTAATCATGCAGCCCATTATTATGTAATAAAACAAAAACCATTAAATCATTATTGCTGGACATCACTGATTGCAAAGGTTTACAGCCAATACATGATAAGGATTTATGCTGATATCTAGGGCATTAACATTTTTATAGGGCAGTTTTTTTCCCTCATCAGTGCTCATGTGACAGGTATTCAGGTGATATTGTCAATAGTTTATGAAAGCAAGCACTTTGCACACTGAAGAAGATTTTAGTACATTGATTAATTTACTACATTGCTTTTTATCCGTATAACCCCCTTTTTCCTGAACGCAGAAGTTTTGTTTGCCCCATAATGGTAAGATGCTTTACATTTCCGGTCTCTGGTGTTTCTAGTCAATTTAACGCACAGCTAAAACCTGCACACATTTTATATTTAGTTATATCCTGGAAAGTTTCAGTTTATTTAATTCAGTCAATCTTTTTACCCCCATTTTACCCCCACATGGATTTCTATGGAGACCAGAACAGGAAAGCACCCTATCGGGAGTAAGAATCCATCATAGTGGCGCTCATCAGTTACTAATGTAAAAGGTAGATACAGGAGTCAAAATTCCTCCCTAATGCTTAAAATATTGTAACATTAGACAACATTGTCAGTATTTTTGTGGTAAATTTCTGGTGACATTTTTTTCTTTTCACTATAATTTGTATCATGTCAAGTCTCTGAAGATTTTAGCATAACAATGGAAGACAATGATAATGTATTTGGTCTTGGCAGAATAGATCTGTTACACTGATGAACTGCAGCTGCTGTTGGTTATTGCTGCTGCTGCTGCTGCAAAGCAAGTACAGGAACTTGCTACTACCAGTACATTCACCGATACGCTGCTGTGAGTATTTAAAACATACTGCTGCTGCACGAATAGCATATACAGTATCTCACATTTCAGCAATCATTTTAGTATACCTTCTCAAAGGACAATACTATAGAAATGAAACTTGGATATATTTTAGAGTAGTCAATGTGCAGCTTGTATAGCAGTGTATATTTACTGTCCCCTGAAAATAACTCAACATACAGCCATTATTGTCAAAACAGCTGGCAACAAAAGTCCTATTCATGTTCATGTTTTTGTCTGCTTGACAGGACCATACAAAGTTGTGTATCTTGTATTAGAGCAGTAAAATTTGGTGCTTCAAGTACAATTCTCTCATACTGACCACTGGATGTTTAACAAGGCACCTCATGGCAAAGAACTCTCTGACGATTTGAGAATTACAATTGTTGCTCTCCACAAAGATGACCTAGGCTATAAGAGGTTCAGTAACAACCTGAAACTGAGTTATAGTACTGTGGCCAGGGTCATACAGAGGTTTTCCAAGATGGGTTGCATTCAGAATAGGCCTCGCAAGGGTCGTTCAACAAAGTTGAGTACTCGTTCTGTGTATCAGGTGCAGAACCTGGCTTCAACAAACATGCATGAGTGCATGAGTGCTGCCAGCATTGCTTTCGAGGTTGCAGAAGTAGAAGGTCAGCTTGTCAGTGCTCAGACCATACGCTGCACACTGCAACAAGTCGGTTTGCATTGCCGTCATCCAAGAAGGAAGCCTCTTCTGAAGCTGGCTTACAAGAAAGCCCACAAGCAGTTTGCTGAAGACAACCTGTCCAAGAGCATGAATTACTGGAACCATGTCCTATGGTGTGATGAGACTAAGATAAACTTGTTTGGCTCAGATGGTGTCCAGCATGTGTGGTGATGCCCTGGTGAGGAGTACCAAGAAAATTGTGTCTCTCCTACAGTCAAGCATGGTGGTGGTAGCATCATGGTCTGGGGCTGCATGAGTGCTGCTGGTACTGGGGAGCTGCAGTTCATTGAGGGAAACATGGATTCCATTATGTACTGTATATTTCTGAAGCAGAACATGATGCCTTCCCTTCAGAAACTGGGCCAAACAGCAGTTTTCCAACATGATAATGACCCCAAACACACCACCAAGATGACAATTGCCTTGTTGAGAAAGGTGCAGGTGAAGGTGATCTGACCTGAACCCTTTTGATCACGTATGGGGCATTCTCAAGCAGAAGGTGGAGAAGCACCATGTGTCTGACATTCAGCAGCTTCATGATGTCATTACAGAGGATTTGAAGAGGATCCCAGCAACAACCTGTGCAGCTCTGGTGAACTCCATGCCCAGAATGATTAAGGCAGTGCTAGATAACAATGGTTTGACACTAAATATTGACACTTTGGACACAGTTTTGAAAGTTCACTTAGGGTGTAGTCACTTTTTTGTCAGCTGTTTTGACAATAATGGCTGTATGTTGAGTTATTTTTAGGGGACAGTAAATATACACTGCTGTACAAGCTGCACATTGACTATTCTAAAATATATCCAAGTTTCATTTCTATAGTATTGTTCTTTCAGAAGATATACTAAAATGATTGCTGAAATGTGAGGGGTGTACTCACTTTCGTGAGATACTGTATAATAACCTGTAGCAGATCTATACAGGTGGATCTGGGGAGGTGGCGGGTTTCAGAGAACTATGAAAGCGTGTGGTGAACTGCTCTACACTGTAAAAAAACAATTTGTTGAATTAACTTAAAATAATTTGTTAGTCAACTTGAAATGTTAAGTTGTACTAAGTCACAACTTAAATATTTGAGTTGACTAAAGTAAAAATTTGGCTTGTTAAACGTAAAAGCTGGGCTTGTTACCCAGCTGAACTTCCAAAATGCAGTTTAAATGCGGCTTAAAATGATCCCAAATGCCGTTGTAAATAATCCCAGACGAGAAAGAAGGCTCTTATCTAGCGTAACGATTGGTTATTTTCATAAAAATAATACAACTTGTATACTTTTTAATGTGAAACGCTCGTCTTGTCTTACTCTGCCTGGACTGTTTATGTTCCGGTTCATGACAGTTAGGGCATGTCGAAAAACTCCCATCTCATGTTCTCCCTCAACTTCAAAATTGTCCTATATCACTGTTTTACCTGTTCACTTTGCAAAGACTGGGTCGGTACTTCTGCAGCGATGTAGGATGATTTTTGAACTGATTTTTGAAGTTGAGGGAGAAAATAAGATTTTTCGACATACCCTAACTGTCTTGAATCAGAATACACAGAGTTCAGGTAGCACAAGGCAAGACAAGTGTTTGAGATTAAGACGTATTTAAATTGTATTTTTTTTAATGAAAATAACCAAACGATTCACTAGATAAGACCCTTCTTCCACAGCTGGGATCGTTTACAACCGCATTTGGGATCGTTTGAAGCCGCCTTTAAACTACATTTTGGAAGTTCAAAATCGGGGCACCATATCAGTCCATTATATAAAGTAAAATCCTAAAATGTTTTCCTCAAAAAACATAATTTCTTTACGACTGAAGAAAGAAAGACATGAACAATGATCTTGGATGACAAGGGGATGAGTACATTATATGTGAATCTTTGTTTTGGAAGTGGACTTCTCCTTTAAAATTTCAAGTTGACTAAACTTTTTTGAGTGGACTGAACTTAAAATGTTAAAGGCATCCAAGTAACAAATAATTTTAAGTTGACTCAACAAACACAACACTACAGTGTAGTGTATGCTAACCAGCCATTTAAATGTAAAGCAGCAAGCTCATTGGCTGCATATGCAACATGAACCAGTCAGCTTCCAATGCTGTGAATATCATCAGTTTGTGGTAAGGACCCATCAGCCTGCGCCATCTAGTTTCATGACAGAACTTGGCATATTTAATACTCTCTTCTAACAGTGTGCTTACATTACAATATATATACAGAAAATCTGAGATGAAACATAATATTATACATTTTAAATCGTTTAAATAAAGAAAACAATTATCATACAACTTCTAAATAGGTGTGTTAAAATTTTAAGTAATGACAGCCCGACATTCTACATTCAGTCAAAACATTTACCTCATGATGAGAATGAATTCAACTCAAAAAACCAACGCAAACTGTTGCCCTTTCTTCTGACGTTCGTCAAACACCTAATTTTTTCAGTGCATTGCAAATTGAATGTAAGAGAGAATGTGTGTACATGATGTATGTGGTGTGACGTGCGAAGTAAATATTTGAAATAAAAGGGGTCTGAGCTTTAATCCACAATCCCTAGCCACCAGTGCCAGAATTCATTCCAGCTGCTTAAGGCTTTGTAAAAGCGTCAATATGACAAATGGACTGTATATTGTATGTGCAGTGTGATTGTCTGGGTGTGCTGGAAGCTTTACTGAACTCTCCAAGTGCAAACTGATCCAGTGAGCATGTGGACGCCCTGTCAACCCTTTGACCCACAGTCTCTTATTCTTGGCCACCCCATCCGTTTCTTTGCGAAAGACTGCGTGCACAGCTATACATACAATGTGAATGTGCGTATATGTCGATTTTGTGTCTGCATGCGTCTCCTTGTGTGCGTGTCTGCAGGCTAAGCAGCAAGCTAATGTCTTTCATTAACAGTCATAATTGCACAGGCTTTGGACCACAATAGCTTGTAAATTCGACACACTGGTCTGATGGTTAACAGTTCGGTCCCACCTCAATACTGAAATAGGTTTCATTCACCCATATTTTTTAATGTGAGTATGTGTGTGTGTATTTGGGGTGAAATTGCAGGTTTCTATGATTGTTCACTGCGGCTTCCACCCTACCCTAAAGCAAAGCAAGCCATGTTTTTCTGAGGCCTTATGCATGTGAAATCACAGCACAGTTATATGAGATCTGGGAACACACACAGATTTCCACTCAGTTTAACAGACCCTCGGTTATTTACTCTAAATGTGCCAACATTTCTTTCCTTTTTCTTTTCCTTGCCCCTACCAGCACACACTGAAGTTGAAATCTTTCTATAAGATGGACATGGTTTAATACTTTGTCACATGAATAAAAATGCATGCAAATCGCACACACACACATACAGAGGTTGAGAGATTTTGGCAGCTCTGTACGAGTTCTGAGTACTTTCACACAGTCTAGAGGCTATAAATAGAGCAAGGCCTCTGGATGACTGCCCACCCTTCCTTAACTCTTAATAACCAGCGGGTCTACCCTACAGTTACGGGCCGTGCACTTTTGCTCACACGCAAACCTGTAAGAAAGCCTCTTTTAAAAGCGCATATGCCATGGACATGAACGTAAACACACGCTCATAAATATACTGGATTTGGAATGCTTTTAGCAACATTAGATGAGTAATTTATAGCTTTTTGAGGCTTGGATGAAAAAGAAAATAAGCTTGCATTTTCACTCTAGTTCAAAACAGACTCTTTCACATATTGTGAAATAGAAAACCTACAGTATATCAGAGACATTATGAGATCCCTAGCCACTTGAGTGATTGTTTATTACATATTGCAGCTAATTTAATGATGTTTCAACAGAGAATATGCAATCTAAAAGTAAAATTGGTTATTGTACTATTAGAGATTTTTAAAAATGTATTCTATCAGTCTACACTGAATGTACTGTGTATCAGCTGATATCTAGAGTTGGGGTACTCGGACTCGTACTTGGACTCGATTGGTTAAAGACTTGGACTCGACTCGGACTCGACTTAGGTGGACTCGAACCCAACACTACTGATATCACTTCAAATGAATCTGTAAAATCACTAATAATTTAATAACTCTGTTACAGTATATTATATTGAGATGCCTAAATACTATGGAAGCCCATTTCTGACACTAAATAAACACTTTTTAAAAAGTAATTGCGACTTTTTCTTGCAATTGTGAGTTTAAATCTCAAAATTCTGACTTTTTTTCTCAGAATTGCAAGATATATAGGCCTATTCACAATTTTGAGAAACGAAGTCAGAATTGCGAGATATAAACTCACAATGCTAACTTTTTTTTCTCAGAATTGTGGGATATAAACTTGCAATTGCAAGTTATAAAGTCCAATTCTGAGGGGGGAAAAAGACTGATATGTTGTCAGAATTGCAAGTTTACATCTCACAATTCTGAGAAAGTTTATGGCGCGGTTTAAGCCTTGTCTGTGAAACCGGGAGTTAATCTCACAATTCTGACTTAATAACTCTGACTTAATAACTTTGGAAAGCTTAATAACTCACAATTCTGAGAGAAAAAAGTCAGAATTATGAGTTTATATCTTACAATTCTGACTTTCTCAAAATTGTGAGAGTTTGTTTCTTAGAATTGCGAGTTTATATTTCACAATTCTGACTTAACTCATTATTCTGACTTAATAACTCTGACTTAACTTTGGACATCTTAATAACTTGCAATTCTGAGAAAAAAAGGTCAAAACTGTGAGATAAATTCAGAATTGTGAGTTTGTATCTCGCAATCCTGACTTTATTTCTCAGAATTGCAAGTTTATATCTTACAATTCTGACTTAACTTTGGGCAGCTTAATAACTTGCAATTCTGAGGGAAAAAATCACAGTTGTGCAGTATAAACTCACAATTCTGAGAAAAAAGGTCAGAATTGTGTTTATATCTTGCAAATCTGATTTTATTTCTCAGAATTAATTGTGACTCTGTTTCTGAGAATTGCGAGTTTATATTTCACAATTCTGACTTAATAACTTAATAACTTTGGACAGCTCAATTCTGAGAAAAAAGGTCACAACGGCGAGATATAAATTGTGAGATAAATTCAGAATTGTGAGTTTATGTAACTTTGGACAGTTTAAAACTCGCAATTCTGAGAAAAAAGTAACAACTGCGAGGTATATACTTGCAATTTTATGAAAAAAGAATTGTTTATATTATGTTTATGCAATACTGACTTTATAACTTGCCACTGTACGTTAATATCACGCAATTCTGAGAAAAAAGTCAGAACTGTGAGTTTATATCTAGCAGTTCTGACTTTCTAAGTTTATATCTCACAGTGAGAAAAAGTCAGAATTGTGAGATAAAAAGTCCCAATTACCTTTTTGTATTTTTATTTAGTGGTGGAAATGGGCTTCCATTATAGTCACTTGTAGGCCTATCATTAAAAAAATTGAATTTGAATTATTATTTAGACAACAAAATGGGGATGCACAAGTTAGTGCACTCTCAGGGCTGGGTTGCGGCAGGAAGGGCAAACAGTTATATAATTTTAATGGTAGTCATTTGTCAAGAAAAAGTATCAAGTATCAAGAAAAACAGAAGAGCAGAGAAGAGAAGAGAAGAAAAGCGGTTGGTCTTATCTTTCTCCCTCTTTAGTGTGCATATACCGTGCAGTATGCGGGCATCTGGATGCTGGATCTTTCTCGCTGCTTGTTTTGCTTTGCTTTGTTTTGTCTTATTCCTCCCGTGCTTCAAGCAACCCTATATGAATATATGTGTCTGTGTTTGCATCTGCATTCAAAGATCTGCGCCTTTCTTCCTGGATATTGTTGTACGACGCTGATGCAAGACGTGATAAGGTCTGCTTTTGTTTATGTCCTCCCTTCTCCTTGAATTTTCTAGGCCAGTTCACAATGGACAGAAATCAGCTACTATCAGATAGCCGAGAAGTGTCTCAGATCCTGTTCTGTCACTGCTGTGAGCATAAGAGAAACATTTTGCAGAAGGAAATACCAGGAGGTTCGTTCTGAATGGCGTTAACATGAGTGGCACTCGCTTTCTTTCTCAAGAGTAAAACAACAACTTCCTGTAAAAGAGCAGGAGAATGTGTCCACAAGGGAGATGGCTAAGGGACACATACAGTGTGCTTTACGGAAATTAAATGAGCTGTGAGTGGTTTTTGTCCAAGAGGAGAGGGGGATTTGGGATTTCAGAGGGGGGACAAATAGTTGGAGGAAGCAGGGTTAAAGACAGAGTAATGGAGACCATGAAGGGAGGTGAGAGGGGGTTGGGAACAGAGGTCAGAAGTTTATGAAGAAAATATTTTCTCTCCTATGTGCCCTCTCCCTAACACCCCTCCTTCCAGAGAGATTTGGAAATGAGGAAAGACACATATACACACACACAAAGAAAAACAAAGAAGAACGAGTCGTATTTAAATACACTGATTCTCCTAAAGCAGACATGCGCGAACAGGGCCTCTCAGCCTGGATTCAGCATTCATACAGCTGAATCAGGTCTGCAGGTCAGTTATTATAAAAACATTGTTCATTTAATAGCCCCAGCAGAACCCAGCAAGCTTTCAAGAACATTTAAAATGTTGCCAGATTTTAAGATCCAAACCACCAAATCTGGCAACCTCATGATTTTATCTCATGATGTGATTTCACAATGTAACTTTTGACTTCATATCTCACTGATTGTGTATCTCATTATGTGACTTTATATCTGACAGTCTGACTTTATGTTTCAAGATGTGACTACATATCTCACAATGTGAATGTATATCACATAATGTGATTTTCTATCTGACAGTTTGACTTTATCTCAGAAAGTGACTGCATATCTCACACTGTGACTTCTGACCGTATATATATCTCACAATGTGACTTTATTTCTCATAATGTGACTACTTTTTCTCATAACCTTTTTTTAAAACTTTTTCTCTGAGGCACTGGAAACAGGCTTCTAAACTCTCCATTCCAAAAAGGCACAGCTAATCACAGTATTCAGCCCAGAAAAGTTTAATACAATGTGTTCATTGACGAGGCAGCTTGTGCTGTTTGGTGCCACTTATATGTGAGCAAACCTTCTCAGTAACCTTTAATAAACCAAATACAGATATTATATAAACCACTTGCACTCTGAATCTCTCTTTACTTTGCCCTTTTTCATTCAGCATGCATTTCCTTTGCAGTTATATTTCAAATACAAAAATTTAACCCAAAAATTGCCCTAAAAGCATCACTATACCTTCTAAACAACTCAGTCATGACACAGTATAGTAAATGTTTGTATGGTGGTCATTTGTGATGTCCTCGACTTAGATTTACAAGGCTTTAGATGACCTCTGACTTTTACAGCTATGAGCCATTCAGCTACATTTCAGACTAGCCAGTAGGACAAATAAACTAAGTAAGAAAAAAGTCTGGAGAATAAGGCTGCATAGTATGAAAAGACAAGAAAGAGGCAATGTATTTATGAACAAGCAGTTCATGGTGAAAGAGTTTTATAGGATTGACTCTATCCCATTTCTCAAGTAGCATCAATACCTTGAGGCCTAAGACGACCTCTCAGACAGGAAATGTCAGTTATACCAAGTTGGGACTTGAGTGCAAGTCATGAAGAGAGAGAGGAAATGTTAAGCCGGGGAAAAAAAGACCAATGACGCACACTCTCAAAAAATACAATGTAAGAATTTCTTGCATGATTTTATGTCAATCTGACTCAAATCATGAAATGAAAGTTAGAGGGGTCCTGTTGTGCTTTTTTACATTTTCAGTTTCCTTTAGTATGTAATATTGAACTTACAAAGCACCATGTTAACTCCAAAAGGGAGTTATTCTCTATATCAGTAAGCGCTGTTTCTGAATTCCCTAAAATGCCTCAACTGCAGTCCCGTGTTTTCGATTGCTTCACAATATTCTTATTTTTTTCTGGTCAAACATGAGATTTATGTTACATATTGTAAAAAGGGGCATGTATGGACCCCCTTAATGCTGTTATCTCACGGAAAGTCAGAAGTCTGCTATTGACCCTTCAAAATAAACCATTCCATAAAGCTTAATATGGAAAAATTGCTAAATATGTCCCTCTTCAGCAAATTGTAAAGCATCTACAAAATAAATAAAGTTTCTAATTTTCAGATATTATTGTTTAACCCTTATAAGCATTTCATTTTTTATTTATTTAACCATTTTTATATAAAAAATTGTTTCCTCAATATGCGTGGTTCAAAAATTGGTGACTTTTTTCAGATATTAATCTGATAAAAAGAAAAAAAAGCATGTGCTTAATGTCATGAGTGCTAAAATAAAATAATCATATCAATGATCATAAAACTGAGAAATTTACATATAAATAAAATCTAAATGACCAATCAACCCCCCAAAAAATATGTGCATAAATGTATTGTTACTACTTTGTGAAAATTAGTGCTGTATCATTTAATTACATAAAAAGGTTACACCCTTACTGTCTCTGGTATTACTATGTTACTTTGAGTGAGGCCAAATCTATATACACTACCAGTCAAAAGTTTTTGAACAGTAAGATTTTTAAAGAAGTCTCTTCTGCCCACCAAGCCTGAATTTATTTGATTTAAACTACAGTAAAAACAGTAAAAAAAAGTAAAACTGCTTTTTATTTGAATATATTTTAAAACAAAATGTATTCCTGTGATTTCAAAGCTGAATTTGGAGCATCATTACTCCAGTTACATGATCATTCAGAAACAATTCTTATGTTCTGATTTGCTGCTCAAAAACATTTATTGTTATTATGAAGATTATAAGTGTCTTTACCATCACTTTTGATCAATTTAAAGCATCCTTGCTAAATAAAGTATTAATTTCTTTAATTTCCGTCCAAATAATAATAATAATAAAAATTATACTGACTTTTGAATGGTATAGTGTATAATGTTACAAAAGCTTACAAAAGCTGATCTTTGGATCTTTCTGTTCATCTAAGAATCCTGGAACAAATGTACTCAACTGTTTTAAATATTGATAATAATAGTTAAAAAAAGATGTTTCTTGAACAGCAAATCAGTGTATTGGAATGATTCTGAAGGATCATGTGACACTGAAAACTGGAATAATTATGCTAAAAAATTAGCTTTGATCACAAGAATAAATTACATCTTAAAATATATTCAAATAGAAAGCAGTTATTTTAAATATTAAAAATATTTCACAAAATTACTGCTTTTGCTGCATTTTGGATCAAACAAATGCATTAAAAACATTAAAAGTCTTACTGTTCAAAAACCTTTGACTAGTAGTACCAGACTACTGAAAAAGAAGTACACATTTGAACAGTTAGGAGGATGTGGAAGCACTGTGGCATCAAGACTGAAAACCGAAAAAGGGCCCCAAATGAAGATTTAGTTTGTTTTGTGAAAATGAGACAGAAAACTCAAAACATCAGTATGGTCAAATTCCTCTCACTCCCTTGTCTTCAGAGACAAAAGATGGGTGTTATAATGACAGTCTGTTTTTTCTTTAAAAAAAAACTCACTCTCTCACAAGCCATATATAGACACAAGACTCCCTTTTTCTTCATCGCGTGGGCAGAGAGATTGAGAAAGAGGGAGAAAGAGAGAGAGAGAACGCTCTAAAAATAAAACATCTGTTCCAGGAGCAGGTCAGGTGGGAGGCAGGTCTGACGCGCCACGACAAGGAAGATGAGAAGAGAGAAAAGCAGAGGAATAAGCTGTGAGGAAAATGATACTGTGATCTGTAAGAGAGAGAGAAGACGAGGAATTGACTGATGGAGAAAGAGAGATGCCAAGCAGGGGGGTTTTACTGGACAGCACTCTATAGCTAGCCCTCTGCGCCCCTGAGTGTGTGCGTTTGTGTGTTTGGTAAAGCCACAGGCAGACTTAAAGACAAACACCAGGGCCAGCTTGCAGAATGATGAATGCGTGGAGAGAGTGAGCAGAGAGCCGAGCAGAGCAAACGAGAGGAAATGAAGGCATAGACAGAGAGAGAGCGCAGGCACAGAGGGGCCCTGAAAAATATCATGTGTCATCTGCGTGAATGTGCGCGAGCGAGAGTGTGTTCTCTGTGCTTTTTGAAAGCGTGATTTATGGGTGTAAATGAGTGAGTGAGTGAGTGAGGTCGGTTCTGTGTGAGACTTCAGGAAAAGAAGGATTAGAGTGGAAAGACTGACAATGTGTGTGATGGAAAAATTAAGCTTTAAGACACAACTGGTAAAAATTATGAAGTCACACTGAGGAAATGATCAGATTTCAAGAAGTCGTATTTGCACTCAATCCTCTTTGGAAACTGGAATTTTAGGGGAGAATTTTGTAAGATATTGACGATTAAATACTATACGTAAGCCATTTGTTTTGGAAAGTTCAAGAGTTTAGGGCCAGTATTTTTTGGGGGGATAGAAATCAGCGAAGACACATGAAATTGATCAAAAGTTTTTGTTCGTTTGTTTTTTTGCATAAATGAAAAATTTTTTCATATCAGCATATTAAATAAAGTAATAGAGCAGACTGGAGTAATGGCTGTTAAAATTTCTGCTTTGCATCACAGTAATGACCCTGGACCACAAAACCAGTCTTAAGTAGCATGGGAATATTTGTAGCAATATCCAAAAACACATTGTATTGGTCAAAATTATTGATTTTTCTTTTATGCCAAACATCATTAGGATTTTATGTAAAGATCATGTTCCATGAAGATATTTTGTAAATGTCCTACTGTAAATATATCAAAACGTAATTTTTGATTAGTAATATGCATTGCTAAGAACTTCATTTGGACAAGTTTAAAGACAATTTTCTCAATATTTTGATTTTTTTGCACCCCCAGATTCCAGATTTTCAAATATCTTGACCAAATATTGTCCTGTCCTAGCAAACCATACATAAATAAAAAGCTTATTTATTCAGATTATGAATAAATCTCAGTTTCAAAAAACTGACACTTATGACTGGTTTTGTGGTGCAGGGATGCATATTTTAAAACAGATATTTTCAACAGTAATTATATTGCATAATCATTTTTGATCAAATAAATGCAGCAATGTAGTTTAGCAGGGACAGGAAGCCTTTTTATGAACTATTACACAACTTATGCTTACTTTTATTGATAATCTTTCAGTTATTTAAATTCAATTTTCAGTCTGATTCATCTGATTAACACTAATACCGATCTATCTAGTTACTTCCTGGAAGACATGTACAATAAAACAAAATGAAAACGAGTGATGTTTGTTTGGTGTCCACAAGGAGTCATTTCCTTCCTAAGCCATAAAAATGAAATAAATGGCAGAAAAAAAATGCAGCATTGCACAAGACAATAAAGAGGAAGGGGGATCATCAGACCTTTTGGAAATCACACAAAAAAGTCTTTCTGGTGCTCTACCCTCTCCCCTCATTCTCTGTCTGTCTCCCTTCTCTTCAGAGCCTCTCGTTTCCTGGAATAAAGGAGTCCATCTGCTTTCCATTCAGGCACATAATGCGTTTCAGGAGACTACATTACCCCCCAGCACACACGCACACTCACACACTCAAAACACAGAGTGCTCATTCACCCCTTTACCCAGAACTTCACACTAACTTGTTAATGCAACTGCACAGTCCCAGCACTATCCAAATAATAGAAGGCGAATTTCACTTTGCCATTCAAAGTAGATAGGCCTTCTGCGATGACATCATAGTTTGGACAAGGACAGATTTGGGTAAAACCTAGAAAACAGCTCTTATGTTGTAATTATAAGTAAACAGAGCACAGAGTTCATTTTAAAAAAAAAGTGTGATTTTCTTGTTTACGGTCTAAATGTAAGGTTTAAGAACTGGGATTTGACATTTGTTGTTGTTTTACAAAGAAAGTCAAACATTTCTGATCCCATCACCGAATTGCTTCCATTTCCTGAAATGCCTACTTCACATGTTCGGTTTGCCAGACAGTGGGCGGGGCGTATTCTGGGCGTGTGCGTGATGAACCAATCATCTTTTGAATCCGAACGCATGGGGTGATTCGCCCCGCCCCTTCACTCCCGCTTCTGAAAGAGTCTGCATGCTCATGTCCCGCAGAATCAGAGACGCGACAGAAGCCGATAAGAAGCGTTGTTTTGTTAACTCTCCTTTTGAAAGTACCCGTGGGATCAAAAGTATTTTATCAGCTTTTCTCTGAAGTCGGACACGCATTTGGATATATCCCGCGTGATAAGACGCGGTATTTGTCAGTTGTCCCAACCGAAATCGAGGAGTTTATATTCTCTCGGATCAGCCCGTTTCATGCGACTAGACGTTCTCCATCTGTCCCATCTGCACTACAGCACGACAGGACGGTGAACATCACTAGACATTTACGGATAGAAACTGGACGACACGCTGTGATTTGAATGCCTTTGCAAGGACTTTGCTGGCTTGTGTGCTGCAGACAAGGCTTCAGTTTGCTGGCTCGGGATCATGGGGAGAAAGAGGAGGAAGAGTCTTTCGAGTTACGCAATCAGGACGAGCACACGCATACCGGACGGGTATGTAGACAAAACTAAAGATGTGGCGCAAAACCTAGTGAGCTGACTACCTAGACAGCACAGTGTGATAGCCAGTATGGTTCATTTATGCAGTTCAAAGTAACTGATATCTGTTCTGATGGCACTTTTGCTTATTTTAAAAGGTAAAAGTGTTTTTGTATACTTGTTTTATTTTTAATATACTTGTCACTATTCCACTATTGTTTTGATCCAGTGCTGTTAAACGATTAATCGCGATTAATCGCATCCAAAATAAAAGTTTTTGTTCGCTTAAAATGTGTGTGATTTGTATATTTGTTGTTTATATATACACACACAAACAGTATACATTAAAAAAAGTACATGTATTCACATGTTCATATTTTTATTCATATTTTAATTTATAAACATAACATATTTTTCTTAAATATAGCCATGCATGTGTGTATATTTATATATACATAATAAACACATACATTACACACATATTATGTAAATGAAAACAATTATTATTTTTGTATGCGATTAATCACGATTAATCGTTTGACAGCACTAGTAAGGTCAAGTAACACTGCCATTGAATTTCATGGAGATGTGTGGTTCATATCTCAGCTATTCACTTCCAACTAGCATGTATTGCTAGTTGTTGCAGGTACCTGTTCTGGTTTAGTAGTAGCTTTTCATTTGGCACTTTTTGTTGGGTGTTTAACAGTAACTAGTCCTGCTTAGTATTTATTTACTAGATACATGTACCTATTTGTCTAGACACTAGTAGGCTATCTATCCCAAGTGGCACTAGTTACATTTCAATTGTTGTTTTGCTTGTCATAGATGATTAAGTATTAGTGTCTGTTTACTCAGTACTACTAAAACTAATTACTAGTAGTAATGGAATGAGTGTTCATGTAAAGAACAAGTGCTAGTGGTTTATTGAATAGCTATTAGTCACTATTGGTATAAGCACTAGTGTCTAATTGATAAGTATCAATATTTAAATAAACAGTTATTGCTAGTGAAATTGGAAAGGATACTAATAGTCACTATTGGATTACATACTATAAACATTACCATAATCACATTTTAACATTCATACATTATTATAATGACGTATACAGACATATTTTGGAGCACTGACAAGTACAAATGTATTCATTGCTCAGTTTCAAGTGGTGGAAATGGACTGTGATAAGAACACCGAGGTTATTCTAGCAAAACTAGTTTTTCTGGTCATATTTTGAGAATCAAAGAGAAGTGCTCTGGGTTTGCATGCTATGATGCCAATGCTTCCAAGTTACCTTTTGTGAGACATTCATACATATGTTCAGTATGTATGTGGTTTTGAGGGCTTTTTAATTCTAGCAACCCTATTAGAGGAAAACCATGAATGTTAAAATATGCTGCTCTTTTGTCTGTAAGGCAACTGTTGTCACACACAAGAGCTTATTGTTGAGGTGTTTTTTATGATTAGCGCATGTGTGAATGTCATAGTAAAGAACCGAGATGAAGGGTTCCTGTGAAATGTAATGAACAGTGAAGGACATTCAGCTGAGCCAGCACTCAGGTTCCCCATCTATTTTTCGCCTCTGTGCAACTGAACACATCCGCATGATCAAATATTTAATAATGGCTCCTCTGTCAGTAAAATCTCTAGTATTGATCCCCTCTTGTACACTAAATGAGTTTTTCAATAGCCAGCGAGCCTTTCTCACACTCACACAAAGACAGTTTTGAGCATTTTCGCAGAAGCATTTCCATCTCACGCTCTGTAGACCCTGTGTACTCCTTGGGATGGCTAATCGCCTACGACTGAAAGTATTCCACACCCCATTATGACCCAACACCCACAAGTAATACTGACTTACCTCAAATGTACTGTCTACAGTTCATATCAGTTCTCTGATAGGCGGGTATAAAGACATATTGACGTGTCTGGACATATGCGCACACACGCTTTATGAGACACCCACTGGCTTTCTAATCAGTCACATATTGTGAAACCATGTTACCCACAAATGCACTGGGCCGATCAATAAGGAACAGCCTGAGGGACCTTTTGCGCCAATCTCTTATGGACTGACCTCTTATCTCTCCCTACTCCCTTTATCCTCACTCCATCCATCCTCTATGGACTAATCGCCCTGAAATCAATAATCCCCATATATCCTTGCTGAAGTCTTATGCCATTAACCCATTTATGGTTCTGTGAAGGACTTCTGTGCGTGTGTGTCAAGGTAATGGGGGTAGAATATAGGAGGTTAATAGGTCAATGCATCCCCCTCCTCCCCAGGGTCATCATGCATCTATTTGTTTTTTAAGAAGGCACCAATGGAGCCAACAGGCAAGAAAAGACATGACCAGGAAGAAAAAAAAAACACTTTTTAAATTGTAAGATGGGCTAGTCTAAAGGTACAGACAAATTTAGACATGTGAACGGGTGATTTCTAACCCAGAGAGTTTCAGACAAGCTCAGTTTGAATTTGATTGCGTGATTAAATTTGATGAACCTGATCCACTGAACCCTGCCAGTCTCCAGTATGTGATGTAACCATTAGATAATGTTACATAGTCAACCGAGTGCTTGCCACATCTTTGGGTATCGCATATACTGTAATGAAGCAGCTTTAAAGACTTGATAATCAGCCCTAACTATTTGATTGGCTATTGTAATACGAGTGAGCATTTGCTGAGTCATTGTTTTAGGGCAAACAGAGCCTGAACTTTCATTATGATTTATCAGCTTTTTCTAGCTGTTGCACCACTGCAGTTGACTTGCTGTTTTCACTGTTGCCACGGTGCCATTATTGAATATTGATAAAAGATATTGATATCTAGAGTGCATCTGCATAGCCAGGCTTCCTCTTCATGCCAGGCAGGATCAATAGTCCAAGCAACAACCTTCAGTTGTCCTTCCTAGGAGAAACTAAGTGGTTGCTACTCAGGTCTTGGTGCATGGTGTCTATTTTTCTGTTGTTTATATTTAGCACTCTGCCCTTTGGTGGTTTGAACTATTAAAGCTTATTCTTTAAAAACTTTGAAACATTGGATGTCTTAAAATTAAAGGATTAGTTTAGTCCAGAATTAAAATTTCCCGATAATTTACTCACACCTATGCCATCCAAGATGTTCATGCCTTCTTTCTTAACTTGAAAAGAAATTGTTTTTGAGGAAAACATTCCAGATTTTTCTCCATATAGTGGTCTTCAATGAGGATCAACGGGTTGAAGGTGCAAATTGCAGTTTTATTGTAGCTTCAAAGGGCTCTACATAATCTCAGTCAAGGGATAAGGGTTTATCTAGCGAAATGATCTGTAAAATACTGTATAATTTTTAAACTTTAAATAATTTAGGAGTAAACTAATCCTTTAAGCTTAAACTGATAATTGTGTTTCACAACATGGAAGCTGGTTTCTAACTGGACTAAAATGGTGATTAAATTTCCTCAATGTAGACATTCGTTGGTTGACCAGCCGCCATGTGCCTCCAAAAACCAGCCTGACCTTAAACTGGTGCAAGTCCATAATTGTCTACCAGCTCATAATCTTTTTGAATTTGCTAATGATTGGCTTAAGTTGCAGTCACATTTACAATTGTTCAGCGAATTTCCATGTGCAAAAGTTTTATTTAGAGTCCACACAAATGGGAATTTTGTTTAAGGGCAAAAGATTTGCCCGTTCAGATTTCGCATCTGGTTCAAATTGGTCATGCGAATTCACCTCATTGATCAACAGAAAGCTACTTGGTTTGAATGTGACTTCTGTGTGAGCAGTGCTTCTCCCACTATACCAATGACGATGGACCTTAAAGGGATGGTTCACCCAAAAATGAAAACTCTGTCATTAATTACTCACCCTCATGTCATTCCAAACATTTGTTCATCTTCAGAACACAAATTAAGATATTTTTGATGAACTCCTGGAGCTTTCTGACCCTGCATAGACAGCAATGGTACTACCACGTTCAAGGCCCAGAAAGGTAGTAAGGACTGTAAATTTAAAATGCTTTGAGAATACTTTTTATGCGCAAAGAAAACAAAAATAAGGACTTTATTCAACAATTTCTTCTCTTCCGTGTCAGTCTTTGACACGCGTTCATGAGAGTACCACAGCATGGTAGTTGCATTGCTGTCTGTGAATGGTCAGAAAGCTCTAGCATTTCAACAAAAATATCTTAATTTGTGTTCTGAGGGAGAATGAAAGTCCTACATGTTTGGAACGACATCAGAGTAACTAATGACAGAATTTTCATTTTATACACAACTATCCCTTTAATGCACATAGAACTTTGCTAATGTGAGCATATCTACCATCTTCTAACACTTAGCTAAAGGCTTAAACTGGATTTTCAAGCTGGGAATTTTCAGTTTTTTCAGTTTTGCAGAAATGCATACAGAGGCACATATTTCCATTGAGCCTAGGTAGGCCTTTTCACTTAACCAGGCTTAAAACCAGATACTTATGGAAGTTGGGCTTTCACTGTCAACTATTATTGGCGAAGAGGAAATGCATGCTTGGGAGACACGGAGGGTACAGAGAGGCCTGGTTTGGCTGAAGTCTAGGAAAGCCCGCTCCGGAAACATCCATTGACGTGTTTACACAAAGACCTCCTCCATTGCACCCAGCCCTCTGTAGGCCACACACTCAAGCAGGTGGTCAGACCCCACAGACGTGTGTGTTTGGATACTTCCTCTCTGCAGCGACTGTTAACGGTCCTTTTTTTGTGCCGCAGGAGACCGCAGCTGAATGTATCATCTCAACAGATCCACTCTCATCTCACATGTACATCTGTACTATATATAATAATATATCCATGCTGAAACAACCCCTTAATTTCATCCTACAGTACGTAAAGCTGATATTTGGGCTTGTAACTTTGTACTTAAATGCTAAGAATAGTTTACCCACAACTGAAAATTCAATCATTATTTACTTACCCTCATGTTGTTCCAAACCTGAATGACTTTCTTTCTTCTGTGGCACACAAAAGATATGTATCAACAGTTAATGAGCTCCAAAAACATTCTTGAAAAAATTCTTTTTTTGAGTTTCACAGAAGAAAGAACGTCATGAAGGTTTGGAACGACACAAAGGTGACAAACTTTCCCTTTAAGGCCATCGTAATGGCAAGTATGCAGCAGTGCAGTGCTGGTTCAGGGATCTGCTCCTCCATGTGTGCGACTTTGACGTCAACAGCGGTCCCCAATCAAGCTGGCCAAACAGACAGCGGGCGAGCTGAAAGAGCGCTTCTGTTTGTCCTGCACGCTCTCGCTCTTCCCCCTCGTTCCTATTTTAGAGCGAATGAACATCCCTTGCTTGAGTCTTCCCGTGTTTCACAGAACTTTCTTTCTTTTTGTTTTTGACATTCACGCTGTGCCTTGAAGATGTTATGCCACCAGGACACCCGCCCACTGCAGCTGTTGGGGTGAGGAGCAGGGCATCCTGGGAAAGAAACACAAACTGGCATGAGTTTCTGGCACAGACACAGTGCTGTTAATGTATAACGGTAGAACCACAGAGCTTTTAGATGGTATTTCCCCCACACCCTCTACAGTGAGCCAAATTCTTGCGCTATGCAGGTTTAAATTGAGGTTTAATGTTTTGTTGTTGTTTTTGTTGGAGCGATATGGGCAAAATAAACCGTTTTTCCATAACGCTACATTTGGGTTTTTTTCCCTTATGTTTTCACTTTTTAGACTTAGTTTCCCAGCAACACACAATAACTTAGACAAACTGTTACATAAACACAGGATTGCATGACACCTTGAAATTCAATATAAGAAGTTAAAGTGGTGGTCTTTCAGGCCACTCGGAAAATGTAAGAAAATTAAGTTTGTTTGGCTAATCCTGCCTGTCCCTAAAAGTCCCCTTAGGGTTGATGCATAGGAAAAAAAACAAAAAGCACACAGACGAACATCTGCTCTAGAGGCCCGTGGTTGGCAGAGCAGCGGCATTTCCGCCCGCTTACTCAACCCCATCTCTTGGGACACGGGAACGGAAGTGAGCCACGGAACGAACCCATCACAGCTTCTCCTGCCCGGATGATTCATCCTGCTCCTCATTTAGAGGTCCCGCTCACACGCTATACCTTTCCCAGCCTGCCTAACCGACTCCAACCCCCCCGATCAAAGCTTTATTAGATAATATGTGACTAACTTTGAGCACTGTGAACTCTTGGGAAATGGTTTGTATTGGAAGGTATGACACTGAGGAAGAATTCAGATGTGTCCTTTCCTGAAATTCATCTGAATTTGAACTCTAACCTGTGCTTTTTGCCTAAAGCACCAAAGGTTAAAAAGACACCTTTAACATATGAAGAAATGCACATACACCACATTAGCAAATTATTAGAAAAGCGTGGGCCACTCGGAGGAAATGAAAGGTGAAGAATGAGCGAGAGAGAGGTTTAATGATACCTCTCAGTCTCTCCTGCTGAGTCTGTCCAACATTTATGGTGCCTCTCCACCCTGGTTAAACATTAAGCGAGTCTCATTATACACACCCCTTTAGCTCTGTAACACACTTTTACCTTCTTTCTCACCTCCATCCTGCTCATTTAACTCCACTCTTACTCTGGCAGCAACTTCAGCCAGTCCATCTCCCTCTGCCAAGTGAACTTACAACTTTCCCTACTCCCTACGGCATCATTGTGAATGTGCGTGCATATGAACTAAACTTAGCAGCTCTAGTTGTAAATTGTGGCATGCTAGTTGGGGAGCGTCTTACCACTGACCTGGATAGCGTTTCATAGGTTTACCGCCAAACCTGGCACATGCACCTTAGATTACAATAATATTTCAATATTTATCTAACAGCAATCATTCTTAGATTCAAATAGCATTTGGTGATACATTTTGCTGCATTTAAAGACCTTTTTAACCATTTTTGTATACTTTTAGACGCCTTAGAACCTTTGTACTGTACTTTGTGCTCAAGAAACATTTCTTATCATCGTCGTTGAAAACAGTTGTGCTACATAAAGGGAAGATTTATATGGCTTAATATAAGTAAATGATGTCTCTTACTGAAATATGTTGTAGAAAACCTTTGAAAGATTTATGTTATTCCACATTGTTTTATCAAAAAGATTTTGTATATTTTGGACTATGGGGGGTGTCATTATTTTGATGACATGAAATGATTGCACTCTGTGAGGTACTGGCACAATACAACTCGGAAAAAAATAAAATACTGATACAATAACCACAGCTATTGAAAGAGCTTACGGGTGGTGACATATTTAAGCATATAGGCTTAAATCAAATGCTGTACCATCAATTTTTCCCCACAAGGAGTCGTAAACACCCTCAGATATCGAGTGAAATCTGCGCTGAGAAACTCCTTCAGTGGCTGCGGCATCATGACAAGCGTCAACATGTTTACATCCTGCCAGGATGACATCTAGCGTTTCTCGTCTCTGCCGTTTGTAAGCTCTTTCAGTAGCTGTGCTCTACTAAAAACCTCAAAGGCATCAGGGCTGAAGTGGAGAGAAAAAAGACGTGGGTCTTTAGAAAGTTTTATTCATCCACAGGCATCTTCCCATTCTTTGCTCCTCTTCTTATTGCTAGGAAAACAGTGAAGACTTACATCGCTTCTCTTGTTGCCTTTCGACTGAAAATTACAACCAAAAGCCACACAGTGTGGCATTGTTTTAGTATTTCATTTACCGAGTTGTGTTGCGGTAAAAATAGCAATAACAAGTGGCTCGCTGAGCGTAAATGTTTTACGTAATCGAGAGAATAGCGCCCCCATAGTCCAAAATATGTATTAAACGATGTGGATTTTTTAAATAACGAAAATTTTTCATGGGTTTTCTACTACATATTTCATTAAAAGTCATTTACGTTATAGTAAGCCATACAAATATTAATACATGGGGTTCCCATTAATATATTTGTGGAAACTTAGATACATTTTTTTCAGGATTCATTGATCAGTCAAAAGTTAAAAAAGAGCATTTATTTGAAATAGGAATTGTAACATTATTAATGTCTTTACTATTAATGTCTCTTTTGATCAATTCCATGCAATAAGAGTAAAAGAAAAGGTACGGCTAAAATAAGAAATAGTAACAAAATTAAAAACACAAATATTTTCTTCTCAAATGAAATGTTTGTTGTTTCTTTGAAAGTGTTTGTGTAAGAAAAGAACCATCTTCCTGACTCTTTAGCCTCATGACCCTCAGGATCCCCCAGGCCGGCACAGAACGTTCTTCCGAGGCCGTGCCAGAGCCCTGAAACATGATGCCACAGAGCGGACTTAGATGCACACGCACACACGCACACACATAGAGATGCGTGTCTGTGAAAGAGGTCAAGGTGAGGGGGGGGGGGTTAGAGTTACAGCTGATGCGGGGGAGTCAGACTGAGTCAGTTTACAGCCGGGATCGATTCTGATAAACCTCACCCAGTCACTGGACCAAAGGGCAGAATCAGAGCCAATGCATACCAGTCATTAACGGGAACCCGCAGGCGAGCCGAGCGTGGCACCGCAGGCCGGGCCTGCCAGTGGGTGGGCGGTTGACAGGGGTCAGATGGTCATCTCAGTGGGTAGAAATACATGGTTGTGCAAATGAGCCTCCTTGTAATTTTCCTGGAAATCAACTTTAACTAGAATCCACTCATAAACAGTATTTATTGCAAATTGTGGCATGCACGCTGCCTGTATGGCGAAACACTGCTTTTATTGACTACAGGACCATTCACAAGAAAATTGCTGGCAAAACAGTAGGAGCCAACTAATTTTTCAGCACACTTTTCTACATGTTTTTTTCAGCCATCACCTCCCAGAAGGTATTCGAGGCTTTGCATGTGTGTTTCAGTTTAATAGTGTTGATAGAGGAAACAGTTCAAAGCAGGAAATGTTTCCTTCTGTCTGACGTTTGTTTCTCTTCATTCCTTTCTCTCGTATGCCATTTAAGGGATAGTTCATCCAAAAATGAAAGTTCTGTCATCATTTAATCAGCCTCATGCTGTTCCGATCCTGTATGACTGACTTTGTGAAACACAAAGATATTTTGGAGAATGGAGAATGAAAAGTCATATAGGTTTGACTTGAGGATGACTTTGAGGTGAATTTTTCCTTTAATATTCAGGCTCAAGTACATGCATGTCAGGTAACTAAAGCCGATGTCAAATCTGTTTGCACGGAAGGACAGTGTGTATTTACTGTCCACTGGGTGTGAAGGGTCTGAGGGCTGGCTGCGGGACAGAGTTGGCCCAGAGGGGCTGGGTGGGGCAGAACTCGTTTGGTATTGCATGTAGACGGATTGAGCACAAAAGCTCTCTGTCTTTGTCAGTTCTAAGAACAGGCCTCATTTCGAATGTTATGATCTGCATAAAGCAGGCAAGTGCCCAGGACTGCTGAGTGTTTGTGTGTTTAAATTCACTGCCAAGTACTACAGAAGAGGTGCTGTTACTAAGTGCGCTTGTTCATAGAGGTATGTGCGTGTGCATGTTTATGACCTAGTGAATCAATTACTGCAAACTGTCAGCCAAATTGCAAAATTCAAATGCAAAATGGTTTATAACAAAACTAAATGTTACTTTTTAAATATTTTGTGCTAAAGGGTTAGTTCATTCAAAAATGAAATTCTGTCATTAATTACTCGTTCCAAACCCGTAAGACATTTGTTAATTTTCGGAACAAGCAATGCAACTGACACATTCAAGGCCCACAAAAGGTAGTAAGGACATCGTTAAAATAGTCCATGTGACATCAGTGATTCAACCGTAATGTTATGAAACTACGAGAATACTTTGTGCGTAAAGAAAACAAAAATAACGACTGTATTGAATGATTTATTTTCTCTCTTTCATCGTGGTACTCTCGTGAATGCACGTTGACTGACACGGAAGTAGGGCTGAAATGATCAGTCGATGTTATCGACGACGTCCACAATAAAAAATTGTTGACAGATATTTTTGTTGTCGAGTAGTCGTTTGATCTCAAATGAACCTAATGTAAGAGCCTGCAACTGCGTTGTTTGGATGAATATGTAAATATATGCTGCACGCTTTATTCTCAATAACGAAATAAACACAATTATAGTGGAAATTTTCCCATTAAAGTGATAGTTTGCTTTGCAGAGATCAAAGCTTGATCTAGCTCAGGACTGTTTTGATTGTCATAGCCATGTAAGGTATTTTAAGTGCAATTATGTTGTGAATAAAATAATTTGTCCAAAAAATAAAACGTCTTATCACTTACCTTTATTTTGTTTCTTATCCATATGACTTACAGGCAGGCAGAAAGATGTATCACTCAGTTACTTTTTTATATAGCTAATTAAATGGTGAATAAAGAGAGTTTCTCTGTCATCTCATTTTGTGTGCCAAACATATTTATTTGTATAAATTAGTTGTATAATAATTGTAAATATATAATATGATTTCCAAAAGCTGAAGTGATTACCTTTATTTATTTGTTAGAATATATATAACTCAATATTACTAATTATACTAATTGTAAAAGCTGAATGATTAATCAGTGAAATAATCGATGATCAGCCGATTAATCTGTGTAATAATCGTTAGATTAATCGTTTATCGAAATAATCGTTTGTCGCAGCCTTACATAGAAGAGGAGAAATCGTTAAATAAAGTCGTTATTTTTGTTTTCTTTGCACACAAAAAGTATTCTCGTAGCTTCATAAAATTACAGTTGAACCACTGATTTCACATGGACTATTTTAACAATGTCCTAACTAAATTCTGGGTCTTGAACATGTCAGTTTTGTTGCTGTCTATGCAGGGTCAGAAAGATTTTGGATTTCATCAAAAATATTTTAATTTGTGTTCTGAAGGCGAACAAAGGTCTTGCGGGGTTGGAACCACATGGGGATGAGTAAGTAATGACAGAATTTTTATTTTTGTGTAAACTATCCCTTTAAAAAATGGTAAAGTTCCACATGCATTTGAGTAAAACAGATAACAGAGTTTTGCAGTTGACTATGATTGTAAAAGTCGGACGTAATGTACGTAATGTACCGGAAGATCCAGAAAAAATTTAAACAAGCACTAAACGTTGTGCTGTGGCATTTTTAGCTTGATTCTCTGTGGTTTCTAGAGTGTTCTAGGTGTTTTGAGCATGTTTCTGTGCAGTTGGTTAGCGTGTTCTGAGTTGTTATTAGTGCATTGCTATTTGGTTGCTAGGATGTTGTGAGTTTCTAGGTTGTTTCTGCTGTGCAGTTGCTACATTGCTATGCGGTACTAGTGTGTTTTTTCTGCGCTGATACTAGGTGAAAATTGTAAGTCCACTTATATGAGCACCCCTCTTCCTGAGTTGTATGGTTTGAGATATCAAATAGCGCAAGTCTAGTTTAATAACTAAGGGTTTGTTTGGTGACGTTTGGATTGTTTAGCTTAATTTAAGAACAGTAAAGGTCGGTGGGAAGTCCAAATTTAGACTGCTAGTTGTATGTGTGTGGTTTCAGAACATTACTCGGTATCATATAGCAAATAGGAAGTGTGGTCAATTTGTGCCATTTCGCTTTTTGCGCTGTAGAGCCCATGGTTTTTTTTTTTTTTAATCAAGGGAGACTTTTAGAATCCAGTAAGTAACCTTATGACTCACATCGTACAGTAGGTATTTGTACAGTTGTTTGACAATTACCATACAAATTACATGACTTAACTCATCATTAGTTCACAATTATGAACGATGAAACACCAACAACTCGGCTGACTGCCATTATGACCAATTGCTAAGCTTTCTTTTGGTTAGCCACATTGAGCCACATCAAAGGGTTTCCAGGTCATTCAGGTTGACCTTTACTGGACCCCTGCTGCAGTCCAGAGCTCTTTTCTCGTTCCATCTTCCTCTTTTTAATATGAGCTCTGAGATGGGGAAGGGGAAGCCTGAATTGAGGAATGCACTAAAGAATCCGGACATCCCTTGAACCATAACCCGCCACGCTGTCAATCATCTGCGCAGGCGTTAACAGCCAAAACATCTCGGACAGCTAGCTTGTCAGGCACATTGGTTTGTGCAGCAGTGGAGTTGAATGTAGTTACTTTGAACTTGTTCACCCATATGCTGGTATTAGATTTTTGGTGTAAAGCCAAACTGTAATTATTTATAATGATTCATAATTAAAGACCAGCTATTTCATGACAAACTTTTTTTTTGTTCCACCTGGAATGTCAACAAAATGTGGCTTTCTGTTAATTTAAAGTTTAATGTAAATGCATGTGACACTAAAATAATGCAGAATATTAACTATTGTATATAGAAAATGTAACACAAAACACCCTGATGTACATTACTGATGGCACAAAAGTGACTTGCTTTATATATATATATATATATATATATAAGGACTTCTATGTCATTTTACTATTTCTCACAGTAAATTATACAGTAAATTCATAGTTTTTTCCTGCGTTTCTTGACAGAATAATGTTACATACAGTGTGATGCTAAACCATTTACAGTTTATCACCATATATGGTAATGTAACTGATTAACAAGCCTTTACTGTGGAAACTTTTGTTACATTTAAATTTTGCTGCCATGGCAACCTAAAACTAAAGTTCCAAATGGAACCATATGAGGTTTGTGGAACTTATTGAAACAAAGGAAGTGAAAGAGACTAAATGTTCTCCATGTACTGCACATCCTTCGAGAATATCTAGCGGAGTTTACTGGAAGGGAAGTGTGAGATCAATACCTGCCAGATGCCCATGTGTTCTGTCCTTTCTCTTTTACAGGGGCAACTAGAGGTCACTCTGTCTCAGCCCACTCGCACAGCCAACGGCACACCCTGGTGAGTTTAGGCATTAATGATGTTTAATAGGATGTGTGTTTGTGTGTGTGTGTGTGTGTGTGTGTGTGTGTGTGTTTGTATCTGTCCTACATCTCCCTCACAGCCTGGACAGATACATTTGTCAGTGCGTACAGTACATATCCTTACAAAAAAGTACTGTGGGTTTACAGTGATTGTATCAGAGGGTAAAACCATCTCATTTGGATATATATCAGCATACAGAATGAGCTTTTTAGCCTCATTATATACTTTCATACTTATTTAATCTAAAATATTAAGTAAAACATTATTTTAAGTGTTTTCTGTTTTAATATATTTTAAAATATAATCTACTCCAGTCTTCAGTGTCACATGATTCTTCAGAAATGGACATTTTAATATGCTAATTAGTGCTTAAGAAACATCTCTCATTTGAAAACAGAACTGTTGCTCATTAATATTCTTGTGGAAACCATTATACATGCTTTTTCAGGTTTCTTGGATGAATAGAAAGTTTAAAAGAACAGCTCTTTTTGAACTGTATACACTTAGTGTAGCGTGCTACACAGCCACTTGTAAGATAATGGTGAATGTGAGCTAGTCAGCTTTGGGTGTGTCACAGCACAAAGAGTTAAGCACACACAGAAAATGTTTTACCCCATTAATCATCAGAAACTCAGTGTAAATGAGCGGTAATTTTATTGTATTATCAAGAATCTGGAGGAAGTGTGTGTGTGTGTGTGTGTGTGTGTGTGTTTTAGCAGGTTGAGATTTGCACGAAATCCAGCCAGACGGTGACTCAGTCTTTTTTTTATCACATGTAGAGGTCGCTCAGTCTCATCACGGATTAGACACGCACGTGCTGTCATCCTGAGTGCTTTCTGTCTCACTCAGCTGGCTGGATGTGGAATGTCTTGGCAGTATTCTTAAGTAAACTGTATTATTTTTAGCAGAGGTCAGAAAGACACACTCCATCATACTGTCCTCAATCACCATATCTGAAAGAAAGCATTGTCTCCTATATCTGTCACTCTTGGTCACTCGGCCTTTTTTTTTTAAATCTCAAAAGAACATTTTGCTCCATTTTGGCTGTTGTAGGTTGTTCATTCTCTTGTTCGCCAGCTGTTCTGCACTGTCAGTCCATTCATGTGTCAACCTGACAGGTCACAGCTTGGTGCTAATGAGTTTCCCACAATTTAACAGCTGAGCACTTGGACTTTCATGTTTTGTTTTTTTTTTGTTTTTTTTTTACCAAATTTTTTTAAATTAATCATTTTTAAAAAATTGTATTTTGTTTGGTAATTTTTTACATTTAAATTTTCACATGAGTAATTTTTAACCTTTTTTCGACACTTTGTGTAGTGAAATGTGACCGTGCATGTTGAGCACATTTACACACACACACACACACACACACACAAACCATGTTTTATGGGGACATTCCATAGGTGTAATGGTTTTTAATACTGTACAAACCATATTTTCTATCGCCATACACCTACCCTACACCTAAACCTAGCCCTCACAGGAGACTGTGCACACTTTTACTTTCTGAAAAAAACCCATTCTGCATGATTTATAAGCCTGTTTCCTCATGGAGACCTAAAAAATGTCCTGGTATGTCCCCAAATATCCCCAAAAGGATAGTAATACCAGTAAATTTTGACCTTGTGGGGACATTTGGTCCCCATAACGTCAGAAATACCAGGTACACACACACACAACTCTGTATAGCTATCTTTGTGAGGACATACATTGACGCAATGCAATCTCTAGCTCTTTACCCTAAACCTACCAGTCAGAGCTAAGTGCCTCACCCAAACCCTTACCCTAAACCTAACCTTTACCTAACTATAACCTGATCCCTAAAACCAAGTCTTGACCCACAAACAGGCCTTTAAAGAGGTCTCAGAAAGTAAAGTCCTCACTTTACAAAATTGTCCTCACTCCAATGGTCTAAAACTCAAACCGACCCTCACAAAGATAGCCATACAAGTGCACACACACACAAACACACATGCATTAACTTAGTTGTCTAAATAATTACTTCTATTGTTTTTATTAAATTATTATAATTACTAATTATAATTATCATAATTACTAGAAAGTAACCCTGAAAGAAAACTTTTTAGAATAAAATCAATTCAATATATATATATATATATATATATATATATATATATATATATATATATATATATATAAATAAATCCAAATAAGGGTATCCCAGAATGTCCCCAGGGGGCATTTTTTCACATTTACTTTCTTTTAGGAACAATTTTGCCTGGCAGTATGGCTAAATACACACATGTGGTCAAGTGTGTGCAAGCCTTCCAGCAAGGACATTGCTTTCTTAGTTAATAAATAAAGAGCACTGCATTTTAATTAAAGTCAGTCATCTATTGACTACAGTTTAACATACCACAAGTGTACTATAGAGAATAGTGTGTTATTAAGATTAAGTGCACTACAGAGAGAAACATATACTCAAACTGTAACAAAGAATGGAGAAAACATACTACATTTTTGTATGTCTTAAAGGATTAGTTCACACCAGAATCATTTTTTTTTTGATAATTTACTCACCCCTGTGTCATCCAAAATGTTCATGTCTTTCTTTCTTCATAAATGTTTTTGAGGAAAATATTCCAGGGTTTTTGTCCATATAGTGGACTTCAATGGGGATCAGTGGGTTGAATGCCCAAACTGCAGTTTCAATGCAGCAACCAAGGAATAAGGAAAACGAATTTATGTACGTTTTTAACCACAAATACTCGTCTTGCAACAGCTCTGCGTCCACTTAATCACGTAGTCACGCTGAAAAGGTCACACGTGACTTAAGCAGAAGTACCGACCCAAGCGAACGTGCAAAGAATGTCAAACGGCCTTTACAAAAAATGGTAAAACAACGATGTTGGACGATTTTGAAGTTGAAGGAGAACATGAAATGGAGGTCCACTAGTCTGCTATATGGAGAAAAATCCTGGAATGTTTTCCTTAAAAACTTTAATTTCTTTTCAACTGAAGAAAGGCATGAACATCTTGGATGACATGGGGGTGAGTAAGTTATCAGGCAATTTTAATTCAGGAGTGAACTAATCCTTTAATAATGCTATGACATTGGGGAGTTAACAGTTAGCCTTTTCCTTACACCACTGCCTAAAAACAGATATTGTTTTCCTGTAATGAACCCGATGATTTATTTAAATCTCGAAAGTGTGTGTGAGTGTATAATGGATAACTAGGTTATATTAGCTTTTATTATAATTGTGTTAGCCATTGATTCATCAGGATATTGATGTCTGTTACTGTAAGTCACATGGAATTGGCAGTAAAAGTTACACACAAAAGAAGTCCCTTCAATTCAGCGGACATTTATGGAGGAACACATAAAATATGTTTCCCTTCTTTTTACCTTTCCTCATTCCCTCCATTTCTTTTATCAGTTTCCTGTCAGTGTAGGCCACACAGATGGTTTGGGTTAGTGCGCTTATGCCACAGAGAGCGTCAGAGAGGGAGGGTTACACACACAGTGCTACTTTGCCTTCATATTAACCGTTCTGCCTGGCAGTATTACCGACCAGAGTTTCCTGTTCCATGACGCTATTCCACTGAAAACATTTAAATTCGCATCTCCAACCACAAGGTGGTTTCATACAGCCCCCTTGCACGCTTACACTTAAATCTGCACCTCAGTTTTCACAGACTTCTCTGAATTTTAATATTCTTCTTTTTTATTATTCACATAATGCATAACTACACCACATCTAACTGAAATAAAATTATTACAATTTTAGTTTTTTTTTTTTGCCTTTTATTATGATTAGACAGTTGAGGAAGAGACAGGAAGTCATAGGAGAGGGGGAAAAAACTAAACCTCAGATCGTCAAAAGCACTGTTGTGCTGGCCAAAAAGCCATGAATTCTTGCAAAAAATAATGTGAATTGATTTCTATTTATTTTTAGTCTCTATACAGTATTGTTTAGAAGTTCATAGTAAGATTTTCAGCTTCTTATGTCCAGGCACAGTTTTGTGCTTGTGATGTAAGGAAAGAGGTGTTTTTTTTTTGCAGCTGGACTACATGGGTTTCTCAGGGTAGATTTGCTTTCGCTTCCGTAAACAAGCACGATTTGCTTATTTTTCTTTCTTCCCCTTATCAAATCAGTGCTCAGGGTGTTTCATTTTACATTTCTCACCAAACAACGACTATATTCACAATAGCACTTTCCCTTCCAAATCGTCCTTCCTGTTCTTCCTTCCTCTCTCTCAAATTCGTGAACCCATCTTAGAATTGACGTCTAAGTCTCTATCCCTCGTCCATGTGTCAGTGAGGTCAACATCCCACTTGACTGACAGGTCGGTTTAATATTTTGTCTATGCTGCTTTATCTTATATTTCCGTTTATTTGTATTTCTCTCTTGCTGTTTCTCCCTCAAGGCTCTCATGTCTAGATTTGGAGAAAGGCGCACTCATTTTCCTCTCCTCCTTTTATTATTCCTGTCGTTTAATCCTGTGTGACAAATTGCTTCCTGCTCTGCTCTCCCGACTCTCCAGACTCGGAAGTCGGCTCGCAGGCCCCTCTTGGGGGTCGCTGCTGTGGACTCTGGGAAAAGAGTGGGCAGCGGTGGGTAGGGTTAGGATGGGTTTGATTGGACAGCTGTGGAAACCTTGCAGACACACACACACTTATCTCACAACCCTCACCTCTTTACAGATCCACTGCACCAGTCCAAACCTGCATTCCAGCTGTGACTATTGAATAAACCTCTACTTTACAGTTTCCAGACTTACACTTCAAACACGCCTCCACATCTAACACATACTCACTCACACGATCACACAACACAAATCTGTCTATAAATTTCAATTGTCAGTCTCATATTGGAAAGAAAATGAGTAATGAGACCTCTAAATGTCTCAGTTGATTCTCCTATAATTAAGCTGACTTTTTTATCTTAGCAATAGCCATGTTTTCATCCAAATTGTGAATTTAATTTTTACAAACATTTGTTAAACATTTCTTGGGAAATTGGAACATTATAGAAACTGAGGGAAATTGCCAGCAGTTAGAAATGGAAGTGGTGTACAATGGAAAAGCCACTGTGGCTCTTTTATTAAATGTAATGATTTAATTATGTTTTAGAGCACGACAAACATTTGACAGTGCACACTTTAGGGAGCAACAGTGAATAAGCTAATCATTCTGATAGGAAAAATTGTGATGCAAACTTTTTAGTCACTTGGCATGTTAAGACGAAGTCTCATGACTTTACCTAAGAATTTATTTGGAAAGTGTGTTTCCATTATGGGCATGTCTTCTTACTAAACGAAAACTGTATCTACCATAAGTGAGCATATCCTTTTTCTAGCGTTTTGCAAATATCATTCTCATCTTGGAAAGTTTGGGAACACCCAAAAATGTGAAAATAATTTGTCATTAATTACTCCCCCTTGATGTTCCAAACCCTTAAGACCTTCGTTCATCTTCAGAGCACAAATTAAGATATTTTTGGTGAAATGCGAGAGCTTTCTGACTCTGCATACACTCTCAAAAATAAAGGTTCTTTATTGGCATCTACGGTTCTATGGAAAACCTTGAACATCCATGGAAACTTTCAAATGCAGAGAAGGTTCTTTAAATTTTTAGAATGTTCCTCAAAATGTTTTTTTTCGGAACTGTTCACTGAAAGGTTCTTTGGTGAAACAAAAATGGTTCTTCTATGGCATCAGTGCAAAAACACTCTTTAGATGCATTTTATTGGACTTGTTTTGCACTGATGAGGAGAAACACCCGCCCACGCAATGATAAAGCTTGGAAATGCCAGGATGATTTTTAATATAACTCCGACTGGATTTGTCAGAAAGAAGGAAGTCATACACCTAGGATGTCTGGAGGGTGAGTAAATTATGGGCTGATTTTAATTTTTGGGTAAACTAACCCTTTAAGAGTGTAGACTGCAATGCAACTTCCACATTCAGGACCCAGAAAGGTAGTAAGGACATTGTTAAAATAGTTCTTGTGACCTCAGTGGTTCAACCTTAATTTTATGAAGCTACAAGAACACTTCTTGTGTGCAAAGAAAACATAAATAACAATGTTGCTGTCTATGCAGGGTCAAAAAGCTCTCGGTTTTCATCAAAAATATCTAAATTTCAGACAAAACATCTGGGACAAAGTTGAAATTTATATGAAACACAAATGAGAACTCCATAATATCTCTTGAGCAATCAAAGATCAGTGTTTGAGCAATAAAATATTAATTTGGGCAAACATATCCACAGTCTGTAAATATTCATGATTATTTCATCATGACACACATTAATAGTTTAAAAACCATTGCATCATGATCATCATTTAAAACCATCCTTTCAGTCAGAATGGCAGCATCTCATTCACTTCATGCATTTTTCTATAGAGCAAGTATTACTTTCTTCACCCTCAAAAGGTTTAAAGAACCTTTTCTGCATTTGAAACTGAGTTTAAAAAACCAAGATGGCGCCAGCTTGTTGCACGGCAAGCCGTCGTGTCCCTGCCTTTTTTACTGTTTGTGTGGTTATGTTAGTTTTGTCCACGCTTTTGAACTCTGTTTTATCGGTGCTGCGGTATGAGCGTTCAGCACTATTGGATATTGAAGCCTCAGTAAATAGTGTGGATCATCAGTATGGTTCTGGCAGCCATGACTTTCCTAAGCACCTGATGTCCATTCCGCCTGAGTTATCTCATCTGCACTGCGACTCGCTCTTCAAGAAGAAGCGACAGAGAAGACGAGGGAAGCGCGGCGGAAGGTTAGCGAGGAAAGCGAGGAATGTACACGAAGTCCGAGCAAAATATCAGCTTCTACGAATGTGGCTCGTACCTGTGTATCCTGTGCAGCCAGTGCCAGTAGTTCGGACTTTGTGGCGGACCACACACAGTTGGAGTGTCCGGACGGATGTCTGTCTTCTAAGGAGCTGAAATATTCGGCGATAGTGCATTCGCAGTCCCAGGATCTCGTTACGGTTAAAGCCGCACTGCTGAATGCGAGGTCAGTGGGAAATAAAACGTTCATTCTTCAAGATTTTACTGCTTCCCAGAATTTGGACTTTCTGTTTTTAACTGAGACATGGTTGGATCCGGCGGACACCTGCTTTCTACCTGAATTGGTGCCAGTGAACTATAATGTTTTAAATACACCTAGATCCACTGGTCGAGGTGGGGGTGTGGCAACACTTTTTAAGGACAGATTTAAATGTAGTCTTCTTCCAGTGGAGAAATACATGAGTTTTGAACTGCAGCTGTTTAAACTGGAATTGTCTGTTACTGTTCTTTGTGCACTAATTTATCGGCCTCCCAAATATGCCAAGGATTTCATTCAGGACTTTTCAGACTTTCTTTCTTTTATTGTGTCCACCACTGACAATCTCTTAATTATCGGGGACTTTAACATCCATGTATGCTGTCCATCGAAACCATTAGTAAAGCAGTTTGTTGATCTTGTGGACTCTTTTAACGTAACTCAGGCTGTATGTGATGCTACCCATAAACATGGTCATACACTTGATTTAGTTTTATCTATGGGTTTGTCCATTAGTAATGTGATCATAGCAAACAACTGTATATCTGACCATAGCTCTGTTATGTTTAATATCGGTTTGCCAGCTGTTATCTCAAAGAATGAATCTGCTGACTGTTATGTCCGTCCTGTAAATGAGGTTACAGCAAAGCGTTTTGCGGAGGCTTATGAGGCAAGCACAGGGCCTGCGATTTTTGAGGCTTCGGGATCCCCTCTAGATACAGAGGACTTAACGGCTGTTTTTAATTCTGTATGTCTGGACATTATGAATGATGTTGCTCCACGCAGACTTAAAAGGGCTAAATCTCAGTCTCTGCCATGGTTTAATGATGAAACTCATGCTCTCAGATGGGCCTGTAGGAAAGCTAAACGCAGATGGAGAAAAGACAGATTACAGATTTCTTATGAGATGCTAAAAGATGCTCTTAGCACTTACCAGCGTGCAGTCAAAGAGGCAAGAACAAAATATTTTTCAGACTTAATTAATAGAAATGCCCATTGTCCAAAAGCTTTGTTTGGCACAATAAACTCTGTGCTAAACCCAGCTATAACATCTTTTTCAGATTCCAGATTCTCTTACTTCTGAGGACTTCTTGAACTTTTTTGTGAGAAAAATTGACAATATTAGAAAAGAGATTGTCCCCTACAGTGTTGTTCTCGAATCTCCTGTGTTACGTTCTTGTACATTCGATTGTTTTGATCAGATCTCCCTTTCAGCCTTAGCAGACCTAGTTAAGCACATGAAATCATCTTCTTCTCCACTGGATCCTGTTCCTCCACAGTTTTTAAAAGATTTGTTTGACACTATGGGCATTAATATACTTGCTATTGTGAATAGTTCCTTAACCCAGGGTTGTGTTCCATCTTCTTTTAAACAAGCTGTGGTTTCTCCTTTAATCAAAAAACCTGGCCTTGAGGCTACAGAGTTGAACAATTTCCGTCCCATCTCTAAACTTCCATTTTTATCTAAAGTTTTAGAGAAGGTAGTGTTGACTCAAATTACCCCTTTTTTGTGGGAGAATGATCTCCTGGATAAATTTCAGTCTGGCTTCAGAGCGGGGCATTGTACTGAGACGGCTCTGCTAAAAGATTTAAATGATTTATTGATAGCGGTTGATTCTGGGATGGCAGCAGTTTTAATTATGTTAGATCTCAGTGCCGCATTTGACACTGTAGATCATTCAATTCTTTTAAAACGATTGGAGTGTGAGGTCGGGTTCGGAGGAACTGCCTTGAAATGGTTTCAGTCCTATATTAAGGACAGAACATTTTTTGTTAATTTAGCAAATGTTTCATCTTCAGTGGTTCCCTTAAAATATGGCCTTCCGCAGGGCTCAATTATGAGCCCCATACTTTTTTCTCTGTATATGTGCCCGTTGGGGTCTATTTGCCGTCGCCACAATATTTCTTATCACATGTATGCAGATGACACCCAGATTTATCTTCCGCTTAAGGTTGAAAATGAGCAGTCTTTACAGTCCCTGTTGCAATGTTTAGACGAGGTTAAACGTTGGCTCTCCAATAATTTTCTTCAGCTTAATGGGAAAAAAAATCAGAGATCATAATATTTGGTCCTCCTAAGGTTAAAGAGAAGATAGCCAACGCTCTTGCCCCCTTAAACATGCCAGTGAAAGACAGTGTGAGAAATCTTGGTGTCATAATAGATTCATCTCTCAATCTTGATAAACAGATTAATTCAGTGGTGAGAAGCAGTTTTTATCAATTTAGGATTATCTCTAAACTAAAACCTTTTTTAAGTTTTAAAGATCTGGAGATTGTTATTCATGCTTTTATTTCTCACTTTATGTAGGGATCTGCCAACGGCAACTTTATCGATTGCAGCTCGTGCAGAATGCCACAGCTAGGCCTCTGACCGGCACAAAAAAAAGTGAACATATTACATGTTATCGTCTCTCCACTGGCTGCCAGTTAGGTATAGGGTTGATTTTAAGGTTTTATTATTGGTTTTTAAAGCTTTACACAACTTGGCCCCAAATTACATCAGTGATCTCTTAGGGTCTTATATACCAGCTAGGTCACTTAGATCAGGAAATCAGTTGTTGCTGACCGTTCCTCAATCAAATAAGAAGTCAAAAGGTGACCGCGCCTTTTCAGTAGTAGGTCCACAGTTATGGAACGGTCTTCCCCTGTATATTCGGCAGGCTCCATCGATAGAGGTTTTTAGGTCCCAGTTAAAGACACATTTTTTTAGTCTGGCCTTTGAAATAGAGAAAGCTTGATTTTGGGAAGCTTTACAAATTTTGTTATCCGTATGTAAGTTTGTGTGTCTAGTTTTTATTTCATTTTAATTTTGTGAAGCACTTTGGGCAACAATGTTGCATTTAAATGTGCTGTATAAATAAATGAAGTTGAAGTTGAAGTTGAAGAATGGCAGAGTAAGAGCGCAAAGCTTTGGCTTGCTGCCATGCTGATGTCACTGTGCGCCACTCTTATCCTATATAAAGGATCAAACAGTCACACCACGCCAAACCCTGTGCTTTATCGGTGCCTTGGCGTATAGGTGTGGCATTTCAAGTTTAGACACACAATAACTGCACTGACACGTGTGTGTGTGTGTGTGTAAGTGTGTTCACTACTGCGCATGTGTATGCACTTACTTTCAAACGAGACGTGACCTGCTTTATGTTGATTGGGAGCTGGTATTGTTAGGTAATTGACGACATAATTGTGTTATGTTATCTGGCTCCTGGGTCCAAGGTGCTCATATTGATCTAGAGTGGCGCATTCATTCATAAGGGCACCACTGTTTAGACAACCAAAGGTCAACTACTGTAACCCACACTTCCTGCCTTTCTTATTGCTTTCTTTAGACACTGACTATATTTTCCCAGAGAAAGGGTAGATAACAAGGTTTTGCGTTTATGCCCGTACTTTTAACAATAAACATTCTTCAGCACCAATAGAAACTATTTTGTTATCAAGAGCCATTATTCACTGGTTCTTATCTTAAGTTGTCTAGCTATCATTTTTTCCATCTGTCTATCCATCTATCCATCTATCCATCTATCTATCTATCTATCTATCTATCTATCTTGGCTAAAAATAGTGATTTCTAGTCTAGCCTGTTTCCAGTTAATGAACGGAACATTGTAGCGCATCTCCCATCCGGTAAATCGTAATAAGCTTTGTGCTTTGTTACTTTTGATATGAAACAAAGTCTCAGATTTCAAATTCTGTCCATTTTATTACAAAATTCAAACAATAAATGCTGTTTAATTTGAAATGACAGATAGCTGTAACGCTTCAGTTCAAAAGAACTGAATGGTATGTTAAAAGAAATAGTACATCTTACTGAAACATGTATTCTGTTTCATGTAATCGCTCAATCAGTGTTTCATCCACGCAAAGACGCTAACGCGCAAAGACGTAAACATTGTCATGTAACATAAAATTTACCTTCGAAAAATATATTTGGTGACCATAAACTCGTTAGTCTGCTAGAAAAATGAACTCTAGAGAGGAGCATTTTGCTAAATATGTGCACCATATAACAAATTTATAATTTTTTTTCAGTGTTTAATTTATGTTTAAAGGAGAAGTTACCTTCCAGAACAAAAATGTACAGATAATTTACTCACCCCCTTGTCATCCAAGATGTTTGTGTCTTTCTTTCTTCAGTCGATAAAAAATTGTTTCTTATGGGAAACATTTCAGGATTTCTCTCCATATAGTGGACTTCTATGGTGCCCCCAAGTTTGAACTTCCAAAATGCAGTTTAAATGCAGCTTCAGATGGCTCTAAACAATCCCATCCGAGGAAGAAGGGTCTTATCTAGCAAAATGATCAAATGAGTCATTTTCGAAACAAATTGACAATTTATATACTTTTTAACCTCAAACGCTCGTCTTGTCTACGTCTGGTGAATTTCAGGTTAAAAAGTGTATTGTCAATTTGTTTCAAAAATGACCGATCGTATTGCTAGATAAGACCCTTCTCGACTGGGATCATTTGGAGCCCTTTAAAGCTGTGTTAAAACTGCATCTTGGAAGTTCAAACTTGGGGGCACCACTGAAGTCCACTATGTGGAAAGCATTCCTGAAATGTTTTCCTCAAGAAACAATTCCCTATCGACTGAAGAAAGAAAGACATGAACATCTTGGATAACGAAGGGGTGAGTAAATTATCTGTAAGTTTGTGTTCTGGAAGTGAACTTCTCCTTAAAATAAACAGACAATATTTAAATGTTTATATTGTTAAAAATGAATTGGAGTAGAAATATGAAATAAACTTCACTGAGTGTAATTTAGGCATTTGTATACAAATCAGTTAATTTTAACCTTCAATATTATAGTAACATCTCTCTGTCTATCTGTCTAGATTTAAATATAAGTGTAGTCCTTCTCATGATTATTAAAGAAAATGCTCCACTATAACCCAAAAATCAGCTCTTATGGAGCAAAAACATTGCCAGTGCATATTGTGAGCCTGCCTTTGCAGTTACGCCACAGTGCTGCAGCATGTGCTTGCTTTTGGAAACAGGCCTTAGATTGTGAGTTCCTATTTTGTAGTTCACTCTATGTTGAGTATTACAGGCTCCTGTACTGTCATGCCCTGACCAGAGGTAAGAGATAATCCGGTGAGTCAGTGTTTCATATCTCTCTGTAGCCTTTAAGTGAAATGAGGCGTGCGCCGACCTGGATCAGTCATCGCCTGCTGCTCCGGTTTTTCTGTTTAGCAGCAAATATCTGTCCTTTTAGGTCACCAACACAGATTCTGTCAACTCCATATTCATAAAAAACATTTTTAGTTTTACTGATAGTCTAGACAGTAAAACATTCTAGCCCCTGAGACATGAGTCATAAAGCTCATCTCCGCTTTTATACCCTATATCCATCTATAAGATATCTTACTGCCCTCTAAAGTCTCTATATAGCAGAGCATATTTATCTGTATCTGCGTGCTGGTCTCATTCCAGCGGCCTCTAGCAGAGATAGACCTCGGCTCATTTTTATCTGTGTGCGTGTATGTGTGTGTTAATGCTGTCTAGATTAGGATGAGGGTTATTCTCATGCCTGCGGGACAGAGGAGGTTTTTTGTTCAAACCGGATTGTTGATCTTGATTCTGCTCTGATCCATGAACCGGTTCTGGCAGGTTCTGACTGGCTGATTCCAGCCCTCACAGTTCCTGCGATTGGAGGCTTCCTCTTTTTGTGCTGCCTGCCTCTTTCTCTCTCATTCTCTCCCTCTCTCTTTCGTTCTGATGGATGTCTGTAAACTCTTGACTCCGTCTGAGCTTCAACTTAAATTAGAGAGTGATGCAAATCCACAGGGATCTACCACTGCATCTCCATTACACGCATACACTTGTAAACGGACCTGTAAATAAATGTACAGAGCACTGATAGCATTCAAGATATTCAAAGAACACAAAAATATTCAGACACTGCTATCGTATCTGAGGTCAGTGAAGAGGCAACCTACTCTTAGACCAGATTGGCAGGCTTCAAAATACAGCATCAGAAAGACTGGAGCCGTAATGTAGACCAGATATTTAATTGTGCATATTCATATCTATATTTTTAAATTTAAATTACCTTTGTTGTCATTTAACGATAGTAACTGTTAAATATTGAGCAAATCTCAAAACGGATATCAATTTTTCATATTGTACATTTCAAATGTTGTCATGCTTAAATTTACTTGTAGCATTTAAAATGGCTGATTTTAGTTTGCTTGATTTAGTTTGTTTTATTTTTCATTTATTTAGTTAAAATATTATAGAATGTAACATTTTGTTACCAGTCATATGAAAATAAGCTTATTGATATTGGCCGAAATCTTGATATAAGTACATCTCACACACACAGACACTGGACCAGTCAATGATCATATGATCTCTGGTTACAAACCATGATGTTTTCCAGAGCATCAGCATGAGGAAATGTGTTTTCAGGACTTAACAAATGGCTAATTTGGGTGAGAAAGTGGCAAGTCCATATAATTGGTGCCAAATGAAGTTCTGACTTTAAATAACAGGCGGTTCAGGAATGTCTCGTTTGATTAACTGACACGCTATCACATTCAATTCCTCCTTTGCAGCCCAAAGTGTGTGTGTGTGTGTGTGTGTGTGTTTTAGACTGAGTCTGAGTGCCAGTGTTATCGGAGTGATTATCCATCCATCACTGTCTGCTTCAAGGTGCTTGTGCTCCCAGCATTCCTCAAAACGTCTATCATTTGTTAGCTAATGACGTCCTCTGACTAATCTTTTACCTGCTCATTACAAGCTGTTATTCTGTTCTCAGCAAGAGTCCTTGATTTTTATCCATGTTGATGACGATATAAAGTTCCAAACGTAGGTTCAGAAGGAGTCTAATCATTTAGTCCTGTCAGTCCTCATTACGAGCCTATATAAGCAGCACTCATTGCACCAACTCGGCGTCAATTCTTCCGACATCCCTCCACCTCCCCATCTCCTCCTCTATTTCTGTTATTCTCCCTCTAGGTAGTACCGCAATGGGGGATTGAACTTGGAGCTCACGCCGAGCCTTGGGTTCAAGCCTCCATTGAGGACAGCAAGCCAAGTTTGTTTAATCAGAACTGAATGAGCAGGTAAACTCATGTAGCAATTTGTGAAATTTCATCGCAGCTGGATAATCCGTGGTATCATTGGAAAGTGAAAGTGTTCAGGAACCACAGAAACTCAGCCAAAGACCACGTGAAGTCACAAAGTGTTGAGACGCATGGTGCGTAGTAGTTGCTAATGCTTTGCTGATTCCATAGCTCAAGATTTCCAAACTTCTACCAGCAATAATAACTGCACAAAAACTGTGTGGCGGGAGCTTCATGGATTGGGTTTTCATGGCCGAGCAGGTGCATGCAAGCCTTACATCAGTAAGAACAATGCCAAGTGTCAAATGAAGTGCTGTAAAGCACACCACTACTGGACTCTGGAGCAGTGGAAACCTGTTCTTTGAAGTGACAAATCTTGCTTCTCTGGCAGTCTAATTGCAGATGCCAGTAAAGTTTGGTGTTTTTCAGGGCCTAGACCTCTTATTTCAAGTAAAAGAAAATATATAAGGGTTAGTTCACCCCAAAATGAAAATTCTGTAATTACTCACCCTCATGTCGTTCCAAACCTGTAAGACCTTCGTTCATCTTTGGAACACAAATTAAGAAATTTTTGATGAAATCTGAAAGCTTTCTGACCCTGCATAAACAGCAACGCCACTGATACGTTCAAAGTCCAGAAAGGTAGTAAGAACATCGATTAAAATAGTCCATGTGACATCGGGATTGTGGTACTTTCGTAGGGCTGGACGATGAATCGAAAAGTAATCGAAACCAAAATTCAGAACCTCTAGCCGACGTAATTTTTCCATATCAGTTATTAAAACAATAATAAAACACATCGTGCCTGTTATAAATTCACTGTAAACCATGGCTTTGCACGTCTTATTGCTTTTTTAAAAACAATTATTCCATACAACAGAAACAAAGATCTGTGTGTTTGTAGAGTATTTTACAACAGTTTCGAACACGGCTCAACCAATCAGAATCAAGGAGCAGAACTATCTGTTTTATAATTCGTTTTTTTAATCCTGTTAATGCTTTCCCATTTCCTGAGCTTTTGTTTACAATAGCAGGTTGGCATGGCAACTTTTGTATTTGACGGCAACATGTTTGAGCGCTGCGTCTCACGTTTTAGGTGCAAAAATGTGTGCTGCGTGAATGGCCAGTAAGAACCAAGAGTAAATACTTGCGCATAAAGTGACAAGACATAATCGCCGAGAGAAAGATCACATCCAACAGCGATCATAAGTCAGATTTGCATCTATAACTATGAGGGCATAAAAAATTAATAGTAATAAAATAAAAACAATCATTCATTAATCATAATCGAGGTAAAATGTTACATTAATCGAGACTTTGATTTTAGGTCGTATCGTCCAACCCTGTACTCTTGTGAACGCACGGCAGATGCTGACACGGTAGAGAAGAAATTGTTGAATAAAGTAGTTATTTAGTAGTTTTCTTTGTGCACAAAAAGTATTCTTGTAGCTTCATAAAATTACAGTTGAACCACTGATGTCACATGGACTGTTTTAACGATGTCCTTACTACGTTTCTGGGCTAGGTAGTACTGTTGCTGTCTGAACTGTTGCAGGATCAGAAAGCTCTCGGATTTTATCAAAAATATCTTAATTTGTGTTCTGAAGATGAATGAAGGTCTTACGGGTTTGGAACAACATGACGGTGAGTAATTAATGCCAGAATTTTGTCATTTTGGGCGAACTATCTCTTTAATGCTTCAGCATACTAAGACATTTTAAACAATGCTTCCAACTTTGTGGGAACAGTTTGGGGAAGGCCTTTTCTTTTCCAGCATGACTGAACCCAAATGCTCATAGTAAAGTCCATAAAAACATGGTTGGATGAGTTTGGTGTGGAAAAACTTGACTGAGAGCCCTGACCTCAACCCTATTGAACACCGTTGGGATGAACTGGTATTGAGATTTCAAGGTCTTCCCTAACATCAGTACTTGACTGAATGCTCTAGTGGATGAATGGGCAAAAAAATCCCAAAGAAACAGTCTAAAGTGATAAGGAGTGTCCCACTAAGGTCTTTTATAGTATAGGGGAAAGTGGACCCACCCATGACATTTTTGTCCCAGGCCCTGTGAACTTTAGTGATGGCTATTTGACAACTATTTTCTTGTTGGGAACCTCTAGACCACTCTTGTTCTCCAAGTCTCTTCCTAGTTCTGTCTTTGCGTGCGAGTGTCCTTGGCGTCTCTTAGTCACGTTTATTTTCAGTCTTTTCCCTGGCTGCCAGACCGATAAAGCTCTGCCTGCCTGGCCATGGTGGTGGAGGGTGGAAGGATGTGCGTGTGTGCGTTGTGTTTGTGTGTGATGTGAAATGTCTGCATATGTCAAGTGGTTTTGTGCTGTGCTGGGGTCTGTTTTCAGCAGGAGAAGTGTGATGTTGACCCCAACTTCCCTCAAGGGATGGGTGTGCTTATATATGTGTGTGTGTGTGTGTGTGTGTGTGTGTTTTGGGGGCTAGGGGAGGGGGTCGTACAGTACTTACTGGGTTACAGTAGGCACACTGCTGACGTCTGTGTTGTGTTTCATGTTGTTCAGTCTGTCGGGAGTTCCTGAGGAGAAGAGAAGTCTCATCACGCAAAAGAGCAAGATGACGATGGACGAAGACCCTGAGGTGCTCGTGAAGGGTAAGGAAGAAATTCTTCTACTTAGTAACTCTGATTCAGCAAATCAAGTCATATTTGTCATTATGGCTATAAAACTTATGCATTGTTTGCCGGCACTGGTGCATTTGTGTGTATTATGTCTCCCTTTTTTATTCTGCTGGTTACTCAGAATTATTTATCTTATCTTTATGACACTCTAGTAGCTTTATCTGTAGTGAGGTCAAATCTCAAATCTGATTCATAACTCCAATACCTCTGTATAAACCAGGGTGCAGCAGGCTAAACAATGTCTACACACACACACTTAGCATGAAATGAGGACATACCATATATTTCTATTGTCTTTATATAAAGATATTTATATTTCGTATAAACGAACTAACTGACAAGACAATTAAGCAATTGTTTACAGATATTAATGATATTACACTTTAGAATTATTGGTAATTATCAGGTGTGCAGATAAACATACAACTGTTTAAAAAAAAAAAACGTTTTAATGTTTTTGAAAAAAGTCGCATATTCACCAGGGCTGCATTTATTTGATCAAAACTATTAAAAATATTGTGAAACAATAAAAGTATTATAAAATATTATAATTTAACTATTTAAATGAAGCTGAATTTTCAGCAGTCATTGCTTTAGTCTTCAGTGCTATAATCATTGATATTCTTTCAAGACATTTTAAGTTAAAAAAATAAGCATTTATTTGAAAAAGAAATCTTTAGAGTAATATATATTTCCGTTTACAATAATATTCAAGTAATACTGTGTCAAAAAAAAAAAAACAGACACAAAACAATATTTATCAGCTGGTGACATTAGCTTTTGAACACTTAAAAATATTCAGTATTGGTATTTGTTGTGAAATAGCAATATTGATTAATTTGTGGCTCCTATACCTACCATTAAAACCAAACATTTTGCATTTTAAAAACGTATACATTTTTACAAATTTTTTTTATTTTAAAGATTTATTTTTGGCATTTTTTTGCCATTATTATGATAAGACAGTGTAAAGTAGACAGGAAGCGAAGTGAGAGAGAGAAGGGGGCGGGATGGGGAAAGGTCCTCGAGCCGGGATTCGAACTTGGGACACCCGTAGCGCAATGGTGCTAATGGCGCCAACACCAAAATGAATTTTTTGTATATACTCAAATGAAGATTTTGTCAGTTTTAGCTCACTTTTCATAGTCCCCAGTACACACACACACATCAGTTATAGCTTGCAGTATTACTGGTGACACATGATTTGGCTGACACACTGCCCACCGATTGAGACAGTTAGACATCGTTAAACAACACTTAAGCTGCTGACCATAGGTTTAAGTGTGTGTGTGTGTTATTCAGAGTCGTCTATGATCTCAGAGTGTGTAAATGTGAGAGCTGTGCGGTATTTGCTGCACTGGAGTGGTAATAATACTCAATCACATGTAATGAGTAATAATAAGCAGGGCAGAGTAATATTAGTGTAGAGGGGTCCAAATACTCCGCCAGCCTGTCTCATGCTGGCCCGCAGAGCTGCTAAATAAGACAGTCTTCCCCCAGTCTGTCTGGCTGACTCACACACAAGCGTTCACACACTCACACACACACACAAATATTCAAAGGGAAAGGTAGCAGGTGCAATGCATCTGCAAGCAGCAGCGGAAAAAAGGTAACATGGTCCGGGTGTCATGAGGGTTTACTAAAAAAAAGCACTTTTTCCCATGAAATGTTTCTTGATTATTGGCTCTGATACACATCTGTGCATAGACAACAAACTTTCTGTAGGTCTGGAGGGAGATTTTATCCCCAGTGTGACCTTAACACAACCCTCTATTAAGTTGGGTGAGTGGTGGTTTGGTATCCTGCTCTCGGCTGGATGTGGACGAGCTGGTTTGTGCTGTTTCGCCTTTTTCCATGATCGCTCAGCCTGACTCTGCATGAGCGCTGTGAACTGGCTCTTAAGGAATGATATTTCAAATTACACATCATTCATTTGTGTCAGGTTTTGAAATGGAATCTCCATATTTTCATTTAATACGGTATTCATCATGGGTCTTTCTCTGTTTTGTTTTTCAGGCTGGCTCCTGCGGGAGGTGCAAGGAGGTTGGCTCCGGCAGAGGAGGTTCTGGTTTGTGTTGACAACAGACTCGCTTGACTACTACAGCGGCCCGGACAGAGATGCTCGCAGACTGGGGACGCTTGTACTTACATCACTCTGTTCAGTGCTTTGGCCAGATAAACACACCTACAAACAGACAGGTAACGCACCTGCATTAATACTAGGATGGTCTATTCTTGTATAGACTCTCAGAAAAAATGTCCAAGATTGTATATTTAGGGGTTCAACAGCTTGTTACTAGGCCAGAACTCTTAAAGTGTCAATTTTCTGTCTTATTTACCCCTGGAAGGTTCATAGTTCCAAAGTAGCCTAAAAGTACATACTATAGCGGCTTTTGTACCCAAAGAAACTTTTCATGCAGTAGTTCCTATAACTATTGGCGGAAGTTCCCGCTTTTTGCCGTGTTCGCTCCGCAGGAACTTGGAATGTATTTAGTTTGAGGAACTCCGTTTGGAGGAACTAAATTAGCTCCTACTTCAGAGTAGGGTCTAAAACAGTTTTATAGGAACTACCAGTGACGTAAGTGTGCACTGAGTGGCCAAACACATACGAAACCCTGGCTACCTGGCGTTTTAAAAAGCCATGTAATAAATATTTACTCCATGAACAAGGAAAACAGTGTTAAAGCCATTTAGCTGCCTGTTCATATGTAACACTGATTATATGTAACAATGACAGAGAGTCAGTCAGATTTTCATTCTCTTTTAATCGCGTAAATTGTGTTTACATTCCATCTGCTTTATCACGAAACCTACAATACACAACAACAAAAACAGCTCCATTCACCGCGTCCTCCATTCACAGGCTGTTGATGTTTTTAAATGCCACAAATAAAGGCGTCACTGTCAGACGGTTCAGAGTTCCTGCTGCCGGTGCGAATGCAACCAGGAAACAGCCCAAAGGAAAAAAACTGGTTCTCTAGGAACCACCATTGGCTAGTTCCTACACCTTAATTTTCTGTAGACCAGGTCCTGTTATCTCATGACTTCAGTGATGATTTTAAGGTTGTTTTGGTGATTTTATCATATCTGGAAGTTCATTGTGTGCTTCAAAGACTCATTGTTTACCCTGTTGAAAAACTAACATATGCTGCTTAGGTATGTTTTAAAGCATGGCAGCTGGTTTGAGATGGTTTTAGCTAGTCCTTGGTTGGTTATAAGCTCAGGACCAGCTCATAACCAGCTTATAACCAGCTCAGGACCAACTAAGGACCAGTTTAAACCAGCTCAAAACAGCTGCCAACTTTTTTTTTTACAGGTTACTCCCTAGATATTTACATTTAGAGAATATATTGACATGTTTTCTTCAACTTATTCTTTACATTTTTGGTCACACTTTATTTTAAGGTCCAAGTATTGCTATTAACAAACCATTAACTCGACTGACTTTTCCCTTAATAGACTCTTAATTTGCTGATTATTAATATTTAGTAAGGTAGTTAAGCTTAGGTATTGGTTAGAATTAGGGATGCAGAATATGGTCATGTAGAATATGTGCTTTATAACTACTAATAAACAGCCAATATGTTAATAACAGGCATAATAATAACTAGTTAATAGTGAGAATTGGTCCCTATGCTAAAGTGTTACCAAATTTTCTTTACTTGGTCTTAAAAAGGTCTTTAAAAAGTCTTCATAAAATCTACAGAAACCCTTTTTGTGTCCTTTCCTAGTTAGTAAATGGTGTGAGCCAAGCTTTCAGAGTTCAGTGGAAGATAAACACAATATTTCAGTAACTATTTTAGGATTTGCAGTCACAGTGACATGCATTTTTTCCAGAAAGAGGTGATCTTTTGGTCAGATCATTGGCACAAAGCAGCCGTGATTGTTGGCATTGGCGTGAAATCTTTCTTGTGGGAAGACTCTAAGGAAATGAAATGCAGCATTGTTTGAAAAGACCAAAAGAAAAATGATGGCAGACAAACGAGCTGCATTGTTGTCTGGGAAGATGGTAGGGAATGACCAGACAGACTCAGAGGCTTAGTCATACTGTATATGTGCGTGCGTTCACATGGCACATATTCAGCTAGAGTTGAATCACACACACACACACAAACTTTCGACCAGCACCATCCACAAAACTCTGAACTTTTCCCAGATTAACTTTAGGGACTTTCCTAGATAAAAGTTTGTATGTCTGAAAGTAAAGCTTTGTGTGTGTGTGTGTGTGTACAAGGGCAGCGGTTGGTCAGGAGTCATTCATTATCCAGCACAGTGGACACGATGGAAACAGTTTCTTCTTTTAACAAACAAGCTGTCATATAATATCATGTCTAATGCTTTGGCTCGTCCACAGAGTAAAACAGATCTGTTAATGAAAACATTAATGAGGTACAATTTTGCGCCTGAGAAATCGGAGATGTTTACAGTGGACGGCAAATATTTTGGCCTGTAGATTCTAGAACACCCATTGGTTCTGAAAAACCTTAAAATATCAGGGAATGTAACCATGAAACTAATTTCCACAGTGAATATACATTGTTCTGCTGTGAAATGGTTCATTTGCTCTTTGTGAGTGCTTGTGTAGAGTGAATACTTACCCCCAAACTGTCTAGTGAGATTGGAGGGCTGTATGGAGATTGTAAATTGAATTGTTGTGTCTTTAAAAACCTTACATTTTGAACCAAAGCTCTTTATTCTTTTGACTGCCAAAGTTAACAACACGGGAGAAACGAGATATTAGTAAGATCCTCATAAAAAAGCTTTCTCAGAACATCTGAACACATTTACTGCAGGTCAGACACGTGAAATATGAGGTTGTCATGAGGTAGTGAATTTGTCTTTAATCAGAAACAGTATAAGCATATGTAAGTTTTATTCTTTGTTTATGTACTCTCCTAATTGTTAGGAGATGCTATTTTTGTATTGCTCCACTTTGTCCAATGCCGCTTTTTGAACAGTTCCACTAAATATAGGCCTCTTTCATGTGTATGTTTGACAGGTTACTGGAGTCTGACAGTGTATGGACGCAAACACTGCTACAGACTCTTCACAAAGCACTACAATGAGGCGGTGCACTGGGCGTGTGCTGTACAGAAAGTCATAGACAGCAAAGCGCCGGTCGAGACGCCAACACAGCTCCTCATACGAGACATTGAGGTGAGAGAACAAACACGACAGCATATCAACATATATCAAGAGGGATTATAAATGTTGCATGTGCACACACACTTTTATTTCGAAAGGATGATTTAAGTTGATCATAAGTGAGAAAGGGCATTTATAATGTTACAAAAGATGTCACGCCCAGCTCATCTGTTTTCAACATTATTAATAAATGTTGCTTGAGCAGCAAATCAGCATATTATAATGATTTCTGAAGAATCATGTGACAGTGATGCTGAAAATTCAGCTTTGCATTACAGGAATAAATTACATTTTAAAATATATTAAAATAGCCAACAGTTGTTTTAAATTCTAATAATATTTCACAGTATTACCGGTTTTACTGAATAAATGCCATATTAGACTTTTTCAAAAATATTTAAAAATTACCAGCTCCAAATTTTGGAAAACAGTGTATAATGTAAGTATGTGCATCCGCATATATATTTCTATATGCATATGTGTGAATATATATGGCAGTTTAGTGCCTAAAGACATGTTCAGGATGGCACACATATACAGACACTGTGTGTAAACCATTTAAACCCCACCCACTGTCATCTCTCTGCCCCAGTATATTATTATTAGTTTGTTGGCTAGTGATTTTACACTTATAGATGTGCTCCTCGGTATCCCGTGTCTCTGGAAATAGTTTCGAACGCAGCGAGTAGCTCTTCAGAATAACCCTGTTGTTATGATGTAATGCTGGCGCTCTTGGATAGATCTGTATTAATAGGATGCTAGTTGCTAGCCCACAGAACTCCCCGGAATCCCATTGAGGTCGCACATAAACATACAGACAGACAGGCGTGAAAACCGCAATGGTTGAAACTTAAGTGCCCTGACCCCTAAATGACCTTGCTGATTGCTATATATCTCTTATAGATAAGATATGTATGGATATTAAATATTTAAACAATAAGATAAGAGAGGCTGTGCTTTATTCTCAGTATAGTCTCGGCTAAACAACACTATGGCTACGTTCACGCTGTCAGTTTTTGGGATTGGCAACCGCATTTACTTACAGGTGTGAATCTCGAAATGTCCCGTTCACACAGCAGCTAACAGTGGCTTTTAGAATACTGTCTGAATGAACGTGCAACAGGAGTCATGCCCGTATTCCTTACTCCATAGCAACAGTTTCCAAAACGATATCAAAGATGGCGACGTCCGTAAAACTGAAAGTATTACCGCTTTCTGACTGGACAAGAGTCCAATCGAGCCGCGAGTTCATCCATCAAATCTTCATTAACCGACAGCAGCTTTTAAATTTGAGTGGAGAGCGAGCATTTGAGCCGCGTGCAGAACGCAAAAAATGACGGGAGGGAACGGCTCCGGTGGAGGCTTTCAGATGACAAAAGCTCGTTTCTCCGTCACTGTGAGTTACCGAAACCACACATTAAAGCACGTAGCACACGGTAGACGCGCTTTTGTGCGGCAGAGCGGCTCTCTCATACTGAATTACGTGACGGTCAACTAGTTGTTCAGTCCTGTTCCGTTCACACAGCACGTGTGTTCCGAGAATGCGGTTGTGAGTCCGGAAAATTTACGGGTGTGAGTTCGGTTATAGAATACGGTTGTCACACCCGTAAATAACGTGTGTAAACGTAACGGTATTAAGGACTCAAATACGTATTGACAACTGTATTCTGTTGCTGTGTGAACGTGGCCTGTATTTATGCCTTATTGGTTTTTTAAATGCAGTAAAATAAACTTTGCTTTGATTAAAATGTTGTCCTTTTAAGCTAATTAAGTGTCACTTAGAAGGTCTTGTCACGTTTAACTCCTCTTATGTTGGTTCATCATGTCTGTTATAAGCAAACACCTCACATCAAACATAAAGTACCCTTATTCACCCTTGAAATGTACACAGCAGCTTTCATTATACACACATACACAGAGCAGACCTTGACCAGGGTTGTCAAGTCCATCTGTAAGTCGAAATCTGTTTCCCTTTCATTCATCTCCCCCTCAGCCGTTTTCCCAAACACAGCACACAGCACACAGCATTTCCATATAAAACGTCATTTTATTATTTCATTATGGACCCCATAACAAAGAGGTCATGTGTTTATGGGGACATAATGATACACAGCAGGTATATCTGTCTTGAGTTTATTTCAAGGTGTTTAATTGGCCTAGCATTGCTTATGTATGTTTATGTGTGTTGTTTATGTACAGGAGAATAAATTCAATCCAGAGGTTGTGGAACACATATATGATCATAATCCCATCTTGAGGTACACGCAGAGCCCCCTCTATGCCCCACTGCTGCCTTTCCCCTACGGCAGCCTTCACCACACACGTGAGTCAAACACACACACATCTGTCACAAATACACACTACTACTCACATAAAGAACATTTCATTGATCCTGTCAGATTTTAGACACCCACTCTTTCTACAACTTTGCCGTTTTGGTGTAACCATGGTCACCAAACAATATGTTTACCTGTCAAGCAGAAACAAAGCAAACTCAGCATTGTTTTCAAGAACTTCGAAACTTTTAGCTTCCTTCAGCTATATACAATACAACAGCTTGTAAACAATGTCACACAATGTCACATTTTCCTCAGTTAAAGCGGATTCGGTGACCATAAACTTGTTAGTCAGCTACAAAAATGAACTATTTTGCTAAACATATGCACCATATAACATATTCATTGTATGTATCATTGTATCATTTTTACTGTTCTTTAATTTTTTTTTTGTAGTTCTTTAGTTTATTTTTGAATAAATCCATCAAGTTTTTATGACAGCCACCATAAAATGTTTAAATTTCATGTTTAAAGTCAAAGTATTATGTAATTGTAATGTTAGTATTATAACTTTATTATTATGAAAACTTTGTAATTTTTAGCATTTGTATACAAATCAGTTAATTTTATCCTTCGATATTATAGTCATGTAGTAACAACTGACCAGTGTTGCCAAGTCCACGGTTTTCCCGCAGAATTGGGCTACTTTAACACTGTTGTTTTTCATGTCCGCAAGTTGAAGTGACCCCAATATGTGATATTTAGTCCCTGGAATCCGAATTTTACCAGGGGAACTGCACCAAAAAAACGTGTATTTTACCCTCAGAATGTGATTTTTATTGGGGACCCCCCTTGAAGTGCGATTGGGCTAGTTTTGGGCTAGTTTTATATAGGGTTTTGTGGTAAAAAAAACTGGCAACCCTGCAACTGACTCACATGTATAATTGACAGAATCAATTGAGATGTTTTTTTGTCCTTGGGAAAATTTGCCATATATTATACCTGATATATATCCAAAATAATCAATATTGAATCAAAATGAATCGGAATCTAATCAAATTGCAAGCTTGTGAATAGATATCAAATCAAATTGTGAAACAAATTGTGTCAAATCCCAGCCCTAGTCTCCTACCTTTTGCAACAACATTTTTTTCTACCTCCAGCAACTTGGTGACATGAAATTGCAGCAAACAAACAACCATCCAACAATCAAATCAATTTCCGATAGATAAAATCAAGTTCTGTCTATTTTTTTCTTGTTCAAGAAGCTGTTTCACCCAAATATACATCACAGTCACAATAGAGAAGAAATGCAATCACAATTTCTGTTTTATGCTGTTTTCAAGTTTATCTATCATGCTCTCAGCATTTGGTTAACCATATATGTGACCCTGGACCACAAAACCAGTCATAAGCTTCCATTTTTTTTAAATTGAGGTTTATACATTATCTAAAAGCTGAATAAATAAGCCTTCCATTAAAGTATGGTTTGTTATTTGGCTGAGATACAACTATTTAAAAATCTAAAATGTGAGGATGCAAAAAAAGTTCTTAGCAATGCATATTACTCTTTAAAAATTAAGTTTCGATAAATTACGGTAGGACATTTACAAAATATCTTCATGGAACATGATCTTTACTTGATATCCTAATGATGTTTGGCACACAGTTCTATATGGTGTTCTATATGACACACATTCTCTTGCTTTTCTTCTTAGATATGGCAGGTAAAGGTTACACATCCATCCGTGAAGAGGCGGTGAGGCTTTTTAACTGCCTCCAGCAGTTGGAGTCAGCTCGTGAGCCCATTCCTCTCATACAGGGGATCCTCCAGACCTGCCTCGACCTCCGACCGCTCAGAGATGAACTCTACTGCCAGCTTATCAAACAGACCAGCGTCACCAACTCACGTGTGCAGACGCAAACGCAGACGCAGCCGAATCCACAGCTCAGATACTGGCAGCTGCTCACCTGCATGAGCTGCACCTTCCTGCCCAGCTCCTGCATACTCAAATACCTGCGCTTTCACCTGAAGAGGTGAGTGACGCACATCACAAATGTATAAAATGCACTGGATGTGTACACTGACCAACCCACCAGCCGGATCTCAACATACACACATAAATGTTACCTAGAAGTACTTGAATATAAACACGCACAACTGCCCCCGGTCCTGCGGTCGAGTGTGTAGGAAACATGGGCTGCCTGAGGTTGACTGGATTGGAAAGTGCACTTCCTGTTCGCTCGTTCTTTTCCTCTCCTTGAGGGGTTGGGAAACGGCACGATGCTTTCTGCATCCCATGGCTAATTGACTCCTAAAGTACTGCCAGGCCCGGAGGATAGACAGAAAATAAGAGAATGGCTAAATAAACGAGTGTGCCGTGAGGAAATGGTGCGTTGACCACAGGGCTTTGATTACAGAGGCGGCTGGTGTAATGGAGACGGACGAGTTTCTGTTCTCCTGAGGCCCCCAGACGCTTCCCGCATGTGTTTACTTAACACAAATAGGGCCTCTGCCATGCATGTGATTACCAAGTGGCTGACACTTCATATCGCAAATAGATAAACTAAACAGAGAGGCTACACAACTTCCCTCTAATTTTTTTGGAGGGAAATTTTGTGGCTTAGATGTGAAATGGTCGCTGTAAAGATTTTAAAATCCCTTTTTTGCTATCAGGGTTCAGAGTTTGAGTGTGGACCCGGAGGTGGAGAGCTACGCGTCCTTTATAGCCCAGGCTCTGGAGAAGACGCGTGGCCGTGAGTGTGTGCCCTCGTGGGAGGAGATCCAGGGGCTGATGGGAAGGCAAGAGATACTGTGTACTGTGCACTACCCTGGACCGGGCTGCTGCCAGATACCGATCACCTCGCACACCACAGCTAATGAGGTATTGCATCAATCATTTCCTCTATAGCAGGGGTTGGGAACCTTAAGCCCATGTGCCACCATTGGCACACAAAGGATTAATCATTAGCACACAAGTAATAAGAACCAGACAGATGTATTTATTTGTAAGTGTATTTAATTTAGCAATGAATTCTGTTATTGCAATTATCCTTCGACAAAAATGTAAGAATATGTATTAATTTATTAATTTGTGCTGTTAATTTAACATAAATGTTTCTCTTTCGAGGAATTGTTATTATTGTAACTAAAACTAAAATGCTAAAATAAAATATATATATTAGATGAAAAAAATGTACTTAAAAAAATGTCACATACACTACCAGTCAAAAGTCTATACCAAATTTTAAAAAAATTAAAAATTATAAAAAAATTAATACTTTTATTTAGCAAGAATGTTCTAAAATGATAAAAACATTTATAATGTTACAAAAGATTTCTATTTCAGATAAATGCTGTTCCTTTGAACTTTCTATTCATCAAAGAAAACTGAAAAAAAATTCTGCTCAGCTGTTTTCAACAATAATGTTAATAATAAAAGTTTTTTGAGCAGCAAATCAGCATATTAGAATGATTTAGGAAGGATCATGTGACTGGAGTAATGATGTGAAAAATCCAGCTTTAAAATCACAGGAATAAATTACATTTTAAAATATATTCAAATAAAAAACAGTTCTTTTAAATAGTAAAAATATTTCAAAATTGTACTGTTTTTGCTGTACTGTGGATCAAATAAATGCAGGTTTGGTGAGCAGAAGAGACTTAAAAAAAAATAGTAGTGTAAGTACTAAAATTACTCAAACTAACACTGAAAACTAAACTAAACTAAACAGAAATATAAACTAATAAAATTAGTAGCAAAAATTTGTAAAAACCTAAAATTAAAACTGAAAAAATAAAAATAAAAGCTAATTCAAAATATGAAAAACTACTTTAATACATTAAATAATACTAAAATAACACTGTTACCAAATCTCATTTTTTTGTCCAGGTCGTGAGGAAGATGGCGGAACGCCTTGGGCTGCAGGACAGCCGAAACACATTTGCTCTTTTTGAGCAGAATGCATGCTGGGAAAAAGCTATTGGAGGCAGCACCATAATCGCTGATGTCATCACCAGATTTGAAAAGTAAATATTTTTTAAGAAATATCTTCAACCTATTGTAAAATGTGTGATGCAACAAATGTACTGAACAAAACGTAACAGCACTATTATGGTGTCTTCTGTCTTCCGGTTGTATTTCCACAGTGATCTCATGGATTTATGAACTAACCACTCATTTAAAAATCTTTCTGATCTACTGACGTTTGTTTGGACATTTGCTTTAAACACTACAATGCTCACGATAACTCTCGTTAACTCGACAATACACAAATCCACATTACCGGCTAAATTACTCTTAGACAGAGATGCCATAGAAATATACAGAGCTACTGCACAAACGCAAGTTCAAAGACAATATTCTAAAAATGGACGCACTTGCTTCTCTGGAGAATAAGGGCAATAGTTTGTTGGACATGGTGTCATGTCAATGCCATGTTTTTGAACATTAGCCATAATAATACTATGGTATTTTAAAAGTATTTTACAAGTAGCATGAATATGGTAATCAATCTGTAGCATTCACAAAAGCACCACAGTACAGTACAGTGTGGATCTGTTTTTATCATTGATTTATTTACTTTCCCAGCACTTAAGCACAGTTTAACCTACCCCCTGATGCACCCACACACGCACACACATTGTGAGAATGAACAAGCAGCTCTTTATTAGTATTCAGTGTTCCAGTAGGGATCTCAAGGTGAGACTGATGTCATGAGCATTAACTGATGTGAAAAGCAAACTGAAGGAGAGATAAGCTAAGCCAGCCAGAATTCAAGGCATCCGCTTTATTCTGGGAAGTGTGTTTGTGTGTTTTTGCACGTCTCAGTGCCAACTCTTCCCAGAAGTGGGTTCATGGACACAAGCCTAGTCTTTCTCTCACACTCGTATATGTGTGCACGCACACAAACAAACCCTCGTGTGCAAAACTGCACATGCAGCAGAAAAAGCTTAGCGGATCAGGGTGAGTCATATGGTTCAGAATGACGACATGGCTCTGTTGGGGTGACTTTAGTCGTGTGTTTAGGAAGCGTTGGCGGGTTGCATTTATCATCATGCCTTGCTTGACAATCTCCTGAGCTGCTGGAAGACTCAGACATAGTTTAAGACAAAGACATAGTTTCAGTGTGCCTAATAAGCCTATAATATGTAATGTGCATTTTCCATTAACAAATCTATGTCTCTGTCTTTTAGTTTGTCAGCTAAAGATCCAGACTCTGACTGCCTGTGCCGACTCTGCTTCAAACTGTATTGTCTGCTGGACACTGACAACATCAGTACAGACAATATTGAGTACCTCTTTCTCTATGAGCAGGTAAAACGACAAGAGACTGACAGAAATGACAAAACTGAATGTAGATCATTGAAATACCTGAATTTTGCAACATTCACACTGTTACTGAGCTGAATTAAATCACGCTGAACTGACTCGAGCTAAATAATGACACGACTGTCTAAAGTAGAGCCACTTATTTCTGAATTGAACTTGTTTCATGACGAATGAACTTTACACAATTATTAAACTGAACTGAATCAACACTGAACTGACTGGAGCTGAATAATAACACTATTGTCTTGCTACAGTGGCTTTATACCAGAATTTTAAAGTTTTCATCAATGATTTTGGTACTTTCCTGTTAAATGCTGTGAAGTAGCTTTGAAACAATCTCTACTGTAAAACCGAAGCGCTATAACAGTAAAGGTGACTTGTCTGTTGAGTAAAAAATATATAGTGAAAAAGTCTGATAGAAGACTAAAAGAGAAATGGCCTTGTGTTTCATTAAAGGCTAATAACAGATATCTTATGGAAGGCCGAAATAAAGTCAGAATTGCAGTATATGAACTCGCAGTTGTGAGAAAAAGTCAGAATTGCAAGATAGAAACTTGCAATTGCAAATTTTTAAGTCAGAATTGCGAAATATAAAGTCAATTGCAGGATATAAACTCAAAATTGCGAGAAATAAAGTCAGAATTGCGAGAGAAACTCGTAATTGTGAATTATAAAGTCAGAATTATAATATATATAGTCAGAATTGTGAGATAGAAAGTCAGTTGCAGGATATAAACTCAAAATTGCAAGAAATAAAGTCAGAATTGGAGGACATAAACTCACAATTGCTAGAAATAAAGTCAGAATTGCGAGATGGAAAATCGGAAAATAGGATTGCGAGATGTAAAGTCAGTTGCATTATATAAACTCAAAATTGCAAGAAATAAAGTCAGAATTACAAAATATAAAGTCAATTGCAGCATATAAAACTCACAGTTGCGAGAAATAAAGTCAGAGTTGCGGGATATAAACTCAGTTGCAAGTTATAAAGTCAGAGCTTGCGAGATAGAAACTCGCAATTGCGAGAAATAAAGTCTGAATCGCTAGATATAAAGTCAGAGTTGTGGAAACTTTGTTTTTTTTATCCAGTGGTGGAAACAGGCTTCAGTAACATCTTCCTCTGAACATTTATATTACAAGTCATTAGATCCTGCTGAATAATAAAAGCAGGGTTAGAGTAACATGACTGCTGCCAACCCAGTTTGGATCTGTCTGCAAACGTCCATTTAAGACATTATATATACGCATTAAACAGTCAGGGCGTAGAAAAATAAAAGGGGGATTTTCCAATTCTTCCTCTTTGTTTGTGTTTAATGTGAACAAGTTTCACACTTGTGTAGATAGATGTGTAACGTCTTTATCAGTCCAGTGAAAAGCAAATATACAAACACAGCACATTAGTGAACTCGGTAAACTTTCCCTTGCTTCCTCCTCCCTCTCTCTGTCTCAGTGTCATGAGATGGTGGTGCGGGGGCAGCTGCCAGCCTGTGAGGATGACCTCCTTTCCCTGGCAGCGTTGAGACTGCAGTGTCTACTGGGAGATTTCAGCGCCCTCTCACCTTACCCGCCCTTGGAGCAGCTCTTTCCGGCTGGAGTGGTGGAGGCCCGGGCCCTACTAGCCCCTGTCGACCCCCCTGGCTGCCCTTCCTTCCCTGGGGGTCTGCTGGCTGGGACACTGTGGGGACACAAGCGGCGACAGGAACAGGACCAAAGACTGCGAGCCAGACTTAGGGAAGAGGGAGCCGTGGTAATGTCCGCCATTTTGGAGCGCTGGAAAGCCCTGGCGGGATACAGTCGCAGAGACAGCATGGCCGCCTATCTCACCATCGCCCGCCAGTGGTCGGGGTTTGGCTGTACGCTCTATGAAGTGGACTTTTACATCGTGAGTGGTTTCCACAATTTCATTATTTTCATCAATGATAATAAGAAGACAGATTTGCTCTCACAGAAATAATTTACTTTTTTTTTTTTAACCAAATTGGTGAAACCTTTTAAAAAAAACACTGAAAAATCTTAAAGGTTTTAAATGTTTGTACCACAGGACATAATTTTTGCCTAACATCCTCCTGTTTGTCCTAGAGCTCGACGGGAAGCTTCTCTCAAAAGTTGTGGCTGGGCGTGGCGGCTTCCTGTGTGTCTCTGTATCGTCAGGGTGAGGCTGAAGCGTTGGAGTCTCTGCCGATTGGTCAGATCTGTTCCTACGGCGTCTCTGATAGCAACACATTCAGGATCACTGCAGGAGACAGAGATCTGCTCTTCGAGACCTCCAAGGTAAGCAAGCATCATATTCGTTATATTATCAATGTCCCTAACTAGTATCACAGCTAAGGTACTGAAGTGACTAAAAATAAAATAATAAATTATATATATATATATATATTTTTTTTAAATAATGAAAATGTATAAAAATATTTTAAGAAATTAATAAAATAATACAAATTACTAAAACTCAAAATGTAAAAATAAGAGCTAATTCAAAAAATTTGTAAATGCTATAGTAGTATAATAAATAATACTAATATACTGGCAGCCACAGAACCACCCACAACAACCTTTGCATAAGGGAAAAACCATTCACATTTAAAGAAAAAATTGTGTAAAGTCTGTGTAAAGGCAATTGTTACTAAACACATAATAAATGTATTACTGAAACACGTTACAAAGACTGTGAACTATGTAGTACTGAATTGTGGAGTTAGACCGTTTAACAGTTTTTCACCATTTTTGTGGTGAAATCATGTCTCGATGATGAACTGGAGCACCTGAGCATGGGCCCTGCCTTAACACTATAAAAACCGGTGGTTTGCCCGCTCAATCGCAAGTTACTGTCACAACAGTTAGTTACTACAGCCTACAGTTTGCTAGCTAGCTACAGTGGCATGCGAAAGTTTAAGTGCGAAACTGTATGATTTTGAGATCCATCTTTTCACACTGAGAACAACTTTTAAAAAGGTTCATTCCCTGATGCTCCAGAAGGAACGATGATGTATTACGAGCCAGGGGGTGAAAACTTTTGAACAGGATGAAGATTTTTTTTTTTGTTAAAATATCATTTTTTCCCATTTAGTACTGCCCTTCAGAAGCAACAGAAGATACTTGCATGTTTCCCGGAAGACAACTTAAGTACAATTTACCTTGATCTTCAGATTCAAAAAGTTTTCACCCCCCGGCTCTTAATGCATCGTGTTTCCTTCTGAAGCATCAATGAATGTTTGAACCTTTTTTAATAGTTGTGTTTGAGTCCCTCAGTTTTCCTCAGTGTGAAAAGACTGATCTCAAAATCAAACAGTCAGTGCTGGAAAAGGTTTAAATATGAAAAAGATGCTGGAAAACTGAAGAATCTGCAGGACCTGGAGGATTTTTCTGAAGAGCAGTGCTCAGTTTAGTCAGAACAAAGATCATCCAAGTAACCACACACAGTATTAAGAACCACAGGGTTCCAAAACTTTTGAAGGGGGTTATTTTAATAATTTCAGTTTTTTTTTTGTCTTGTGGACTATATGTAAACATCTTTTATGTAAAATATCTTACTTTAGGACAGTACTAAATAAAAAATAACATGCATTTTGTATGATCTCTTATTTTGTTACAATTATTCACATTTTCACAGATTCTGCAAGGGGTTCCCGAACGTTTGCATGCCACTGTATGCCTTTGTCACATAAATGCATATTACCTGTTTGTGATGATTTACAAAACAGCTCGGTCATTCATTCGGGTTGTAGCGTATTTGACAGTTGAGAGAGGTGGCAGCTTTTCCATGAGTGGGCGTGGTTTCAGCACAGACAGCGGAGACACCCCCAGCATTTGAGATTTTAAACTTATTTTATTTACATGCTGTTTTTTGTCATACAAATTTGGCACACTTTTCTGTGGTGTGACAAACTCAGAACACATATTTAATATTGCTTTACACAGACTTTGATATACACAGATGGCAGATCTACCAGTCGTATTTCACTCTTAACAAGAATGCTGAGATGAAAATTGGCCTTCATGTTAGCATTATGCATGCATAATATTGGGCCAAAATACTCCAGATATAATAGGGGAAAAGCATATACCTCTAGCCAAGGCACAGTGTTTTACACCAAAGTACAAAATGCATATGTATGTTCTGTAAATTCCTAAACATGTTAACATGAAACATGAAACATGTAACCTTGGATGATTCTAAACTAGAAATGCGTTGACGTCAGTGTGTTAGTATACAAACCTCTTTCCAGTAGTTGAACAATACAGGTCAAACCAGCTGTGTCTTTCAGTGTGCTCACATGTGGAAACACTGAGACAACCGGTCTGTCTTCTCTTGATATTAGCTGCAGGCTCACGCCCATCCTGTGCCGTCACTCCTGTGCACTTTAACCTGATGAATCTCTTGAGTTTATGCCAAACCATTTCACACTTGGCATGTGTTTCTTGAACAGCAAACCAGCATATTAGAATGATTGCTGAAAGATCATGTGACACTGAAGACTGGAGTAATGATGCTGAAAATTCAGCTTTGTATCACAGGAATAAATTACATATTTCACAATATTCAATTTACTGCATTTTAGACCAAATAGATGCAGCCTTGGTGAGCACAAGAGACTTCTTTCAAGAACATTAATAAATCTACAACCATTCTAAGTTTGGTGTACAAAGCCTTTTAGACTATAACCAAGTCATTGTACTAGTGTAAAATGCTTAGCACTGACAATATGTGACACATGTTTCACAGTGGAAATTTACTCAAGTCATCTCTCCCTCTCTCTCTCAGCTGACTGAGATCATGCAGCTGATGAATGCTTACTTCAGTGCCACCCGTCGCCAGCTAGGCAAGGATGACTGCATCTCCATGGAGACAAACCCTAAGCTCCACCCCTCCCTACTTGAGCTCCCCTCTCACCCGGTGTGAAGAGAGAAGGACTCGCGCGCATCCACACGCACACACTGACTCTGACTGATGTACACGTGCATATGCAGTCCTGACTGATTGCTTCCCTGTGAGGAGCTTTTGCAAGGAGGACGAACTCAGATGAGACTGAAAGGAGCAGATGCTGTGGAAATGAAAGACAAGTGGAAGGTGTCCAGGGAGCCACAAACAGGGGAGCAGGTTCAGGAACTCACTTGCTACACCGCCAGCCAAATCCAGAAAGGACACGGGGCCCTCAACCGGGCCCCTGCCATCTGGGAGCCCGCCAAATATCACAGACAGCGTAATAGCCTGACTTCAGAGATGAACGGTGCAAAAAATCTTTTTCTTAAGCAGTATTTTTGCCTTGTTTTTTAGTGAATATTTAAACCATGGAAGCCCGTTTCCACCACTTAATAAACTTTTTAAGACTTTTTTTTCCTCAGAATTGTGAGATATAAAATTGCAATTGCAAATTTTTTTTCTCAAGTTGACTTTTTTTCTCCTGACTGTGCAATATAAACTCGCAATTCTGACTCTTTCCCTCAGAATTGCATTTTTTTTCTCGCTATTCTGACTTTTATCTTAGACTTGAGTGAAATAAACTTGCAATTGTGAGAAAATAAAACTTAGAATTGAGAGATTTAAAAAAAAAAAAAAAAAATCTTTTTTTCTCAGAATTGACGTTTTTCTCGCAATTATGACTTTTTTATTATAATTTCATGAAATAAACTTGCAATTGCAAGAAAATAAAACGTAGAATTGTGAGATTTAAAAAAAAAATCTAACTTTATTTTTCTCGTAATTGACTTTTCTCGCAATTGCGCGACATAAACTTTCGATTCTGACTTTTTTTTCTTTTCTTTTTTCTTGTGGTTACAGGATATAAACTGGCAATTCTGTAGAAAATTCTCCTCAGAATTGGACTTTAGAACTCTGAATTGCTACGTTTATATCTCACAATTCTGAGAAAAGTCAGAATTGTAAGTTTGTATCTCGAAATTCTGATTCTAATTGTGTAAACACGCAATTGCAAGAAAAAATTCGCAATTACCTTTTTTTTTTTTATTGTTTATTCAGTGGCCGAAATGGGCTTCCATATTAAACATCCTTAAAACAACATGCATTTATTTTCACTTGCTTTGAAAAATTAAAACACATTTAATTTTCCTTTAAATTCATCAAGTATCAAGACTAATTTTAAGACTAACCTTTTAAGGAATTAATATCACATTAAGTTCCTTCTTATTTTGCTTCTTGTGTAAATTTACTTTGTTTAAAGGATGTTTATTTTCTTTCTTAAATTAGAAAACATGACAAAAATACAATTTTTATTATTTTTTTAAATTTTTATCTTATTTTTTTGCACGCTGCCATAGCACTCACACACAATCACTCAGCTTTAAACGTTCCTTTCAAGACTCCGGCCTGGATTGCCATTAAACTCATTAAACCGGACACAACCTTCAAATGAACGCAGGTGCAAGTCACTTTCACGTCGACCTTCAGAACTGTCCATTACTGAACCGACGGTGGTGCGTGTGTGCGTGAGAGACAGATTTGAACATTTTAAGCTGTAGAAACCAAAGGATCTTTAGCTCGTCTGTATGATGTGAGTGTATTTGTGAAATGCTTTGAGCCCGACCTGGTGCTGCTTGACCGTGCTGTTAGCTTACAGTAACTCTGCACTGTGCGTCCTGTAGCCACAACAGCCTCAGATCTTTAGATCTGGCTAAAACCAACTAACCTAGACACCAATTTGGTACCTGTGAAGGTAAATGACATTTTGACAAAAAAAAAAGACAATTTTGGTTCAAACCAAGCTTCCCAGACCTCTCGAACCATTTTTCAAACACTGAAGATAGACAAATAATCAACACTATTGATATGCAACATTGTCATCCCGTATTCTAAAGATAGTACATTTCCATTTAAAAGAATAGTTCACCCAAAAATCAAAATTCAGTTATCATTCACTCACCCTCGTGTTGTTTCAAACCTGTCCTTTTCATCTTGCGGAACACAAAAGAATATATATATCTATGTAATTTAGATTTTTCCATATTAAGAATGTAAATTTGGTTCAAAACAGCATTAATTTGGACCCCACTGACATTCATTGAATGGAAAAAAAAAAGCAGAAAGCCCAAGACTCAAAATATCTTGTGTGTTCCACACAATAAGATCAGCATGAAAGTGTATAAATGATGACAGAATTATGATTTTTGGGTGAACTATCCTGTAACCTGTAGCCTCTGTCAGTTGTGCTTTTGTTATGAAGCCTTATGCTGGCTTTTTTTATCTGCTGAGAGTTCATATTGTCTTTCTTTAATGCGTGTTACTTTCTACTAGTTTTATTTATGGCTGTCCGTTGTATACATTGTGTGGAAAAGACTTTTTATTGTCCTTTTTACTTTGTTTTATATATCTTTCATAAAGACCTGTATTTGTATTTTAGTGCTTGCGTTGAATTAATTGCAAAAGAGCAGATGACGTCATAGTTAAAGTATGATGTCATAATTACGTTTTTGGTTATTTGTCATTTATTTTCCCCCTGTCGCGAGAGGTCTACGTATTAATAATCGGTTTTGTAGATCAAGTAGGAGTCATTCGCCCCCTTTTGAAGTCACATGGACCAAATATCTAGGGATTGGGGGCTTTTCTCCCCTTGCTTTTTTATTTTTCCCCCCATCAAATGACTGCCAGACTATTACTGAAGCAATAAAACCTGCCCAGTTATCCTGACTATGAGCCTATTTTCAGTATAGGGCTTTAGGCTTTAGGTTGCCTAAAGAGGAGCCACTAGTGCCTGTTAAACAGTGTGTACAATCTTTAATTCACTCATACTCCATAATCAGGCTCATTTTTTTCCGTATTCATAGTATTCAAATTTTGGTTGTGCACTATCTTTGCTCTAGGGCAGGGTTAGTCTGCCTGAATACAAATCTGAAAAAAGGTTACCAGCTACTTGAAATTCAAAGGTGGAGGGCAATCACGTCTTCAATGTTGTTCATTTTGTTTTGTTTTTTTTTGCCCGAATTGTGTTCCTCCTACAGCCCCTGTGACGGCAGTAGCGGTTGTCACATGCTTTTGTGTTCTTTGTGTGTCACTCTTTAGCTGCAGGCAGCTCCGCCCACTGTCATACATGTAACAAAACTCGAACGACAACCTCTGATGCTTTAGACGGTTTGTATGCTGCATGGTACCTTTATTATGTTACACGTGTAATAGTCAATTGCACTATTGTTTGTACAGCTAACTTAAATGTGCAATAATGCAAAATGATGAATACTGTATGTAATAAAAAGCAGCACCATTACAACATCACTTGAGTGTCAGTTACACTATGTGGAAAAAATACTATATTAGTACATCACATATTTATGAAATTTACCAGAGTTGTGTGATACAAACTAGCAATTGACTTTTTTCTCAGAATTGTGATTCTGACTCGTAATAGTGAGTTAAAGTCCAATTTTCTCAGAATTGCGAATTTACATCTTACAATTTTGACAATAACTCACAATTCTGACTTTTTCTCAGAATTTTGATATAAATTCACAACCGTGACAAAAGACAAAAACTAGCAATTTTTTATTCTAAAAAAATTTTTTTTCCCTCACAAATGCAAGTTAGTCACAATTCTGACTTTTTTTTCTCAGAATTTTGACTTTTTTTTTTCTCAGAATATAAACTCATAATTGCAAGTTAAAGTCCAATTTTGAGGGGGGAAAAAGACATTTTTTCCTAAAGGAAAAGGAAAAAAGACCTTTTTTCCTCACAAATGCAAGTTTATATGTCAATTCTGACTTTTTTTCTCAAAATTTTGATATAAACATAATTGTGAGTTAATGTCCAATTTTGAGGGGGAAAAAAGACTCGTATGTTCTCAGAATTGTGAATTTACATCTCACAATTTTTACAATAACTCACAATTACGTGTCATGAAGTCAGAATTGCAAGACAAACTCACAATTCTGACTTTTCTCAGAATTACGATATAAATTCACAAATGCAAGAAAAAGAATTGGAAGATAAAAACTAGCAATTCTGACCTTTTTTCCTCACAAATGCAAGTTTATATGTCACAATTCTGACTTTTTTTTTCTCTGAATTTTGATATAAACACGTAATTGTGAGTTAAAGTCCAATTTTGAGGGGGAAAAAAGACATATGTTTTCAGAATTGCGAATTCGAATTTACATCTCACAATTACATGTTATGAAGTCAAAATTTCGAGATATAAACTCACAATTCTGACTTTTTCTCAGAATTACGATATAAATTCACAACTGCAAGAAAACGAAAAAAAAAGCAATTCTGACCTTTTTTCCTCACAAATGCAAGTTTATATGTCATAATACTGACCTTTTTTCTCAAAATTTTGATATAAACATGTAACTGTGACTTAAAGTCCCATTTTGAGGGGGAAAAAGACTGTTCTTAGAATTGCGAATTTAAATCTCAATTTTGACAACACAATTCCATGTTATAAAGTCAGAACTGCAAGATATACACTAGCAATTCTGAGATTTTTCTCGCAAATGTGAGTTTATATCTTGCAATTCTGACCTTTTTCTCTCAATCCAGACTTTTTTCTCAGAATTGCTATGTAAACTCGAAATTACCAGTTATAAAGTACAGTTTTGAGGGAAAAAAAAGTTCTGAGAATTGCAAGCTTACATCTCAGATCTCTCACATCTCTCGCGTGTTATAAAGTCAGAATCGCGAGATATAAACGTAATAATGTTTTTATCTCACAATTCTAACTTTTTATCTCAGAATTTCAAGTTTATATCTCGCGGTTCTGACCATTTCACAGAATTGCAAGTTTATGTCTCACAATTTTGAGAAATAAGTCAGAATTGCAAGCTAGTATCGTTCAATTTTCAAAAAAAAAGTCACAATTGTGAGCTGTACACTTGCAAATGTGAGAAAAAAAAAGTCAGAATTGTGATTTCTTTATTTTTTATTCAGTGGGGGAAACAGGCTTCCATACTTTTCATACGATATGCTTATTATTTTAAAACAGATTTACAGGAAAATATTGCAGTAACTTTATTAGATGTAAGGCCTGTAAGCATTTTAATTAGAAAATTATGCCTTAATATGTTAGTCTACGTAAGTAACAATAAACATGTAATAATATTTAGAAGTGTTATACATACCTTGTATTGCCTGCTAACAGTTATGAATAGTCAAAATCTGCATGGCTATAGGCTTTAATAAGCTTTATTAATAGTAATAAATGCATGAAATTAAAGCAAGCATGAAGATCCTATAATGTTGAGTTGAAAAGATTTAAAACCCCACTGAAACCTACTGGTTAAAATAAACATGGCAGTTACAAGGAAAGTAACATGCAGTTCTGAGAAAAGTTCACTTGATTTGATATATTAGTTATAATGCAATGAAATGACGCTTTGAGACCAGCGTGTCCCTAATAAAAAATTGCACCGGAGAGACATGAAATGTCTGCAACCTTTGGAAGAAATAAAGTGTAACTGCTACCATGTATGTCAGGGGTGTCCTATCCCGTTCCTGGAGGGCAGCTGTCTTAATTAAACACACCTGAACCAGCTAATCAAGGTCTTCAGGATTACTAAAATCTTCCAGACAAGTGTGTTAAGACAGGTTGGAGCGGAACAAAGCCCTCCAGGAGCAGGATTGGACACACCTGATGTATAGTTCTTGATTCAGCTTATCAGTATCTTTCTCATGTACTAGAAAATAGTGATGAAGTCCAAATCATTTCGGCAAACCGGTTCTTTCAGACAGTTCAGTGAACTCTGGTTTAAAAAAATAAAATAAAATACATTGGTTCAAGCAATGATGCCACTATGCATTTCTTTTCTAACAACTCAGTGTCCTGTTATATGAAACATTTCAAGGAGACCTATTATGCCCCTTTGTACAACATGTAACATAAGTCTCATGTGTCCCCAGAATGTGTCTGTGAAGGTTCAGCTCAAAATACCCCACAGATGGAAAGTCCACTTCCAGAACAACAACTTACAAATAATTTACTCACCCCCTTGTCATTCAAGATGTCTTTCTGTCTGCAGTCATAAAGAAATTATGTTTTTTGAGGAGAGCATTTCAGGATTTTTCTCCATATAATGGACTTCATTGGTGTCCTGATTTTGAACTTCCAAAATGTAGTTTAAATGCAGCTTCAAAGGACTCTAAACCATCCCAGCCGAGGGAGAAGGGTCTTATCTAGCAAAACGATCGGTCATTGTTTTTAAAAAAATAAAAATTTGTGTACTTTTTAAGCACAAAGCACGTTGTACCTTTTTGTTTGTAAACAGCGTTTGACTTACTTGCACTTTCTTAGTCTTTGTGTGTTCGCTTTGTAAACACTGGGTCTGTAGTTCCGCCTACATTTGGCGTGACCTTTCGACCTTTCGAGCTTTTATGCTTAAAAAGTATACAAAATTTTATTTTCCAAAAAAAAGGACAGATTGTTTCGCTAGATAAGACCCTTCTTCCTCAGCTGGGATCGTTTAGAGCAGGCAAAATCGGGGCACCAATGAAGTCCATTATATGGAGAAAAATCCAGAAATGTTTTCCTCAAAAAACAATTTCTTCGGGACTGAAGACACAAAGACATGAACATATTGGATGACAAGGGGGTGAGTAAATTATTTGTGAATTGTTGTTCTGGAAGTGGAGTTCTCCTTTAATTACATAATTTTGAAAATGCCTATTTTGAGTGGATGTCTCTTCAAATGCAAATGAGCTGCTGCTCCCCATCCCCTTTTTCGGGAAAAGCTGTGCCTTTACAGCTCCTACCTCAGAAAAACTCTGCTAAAAAAAACATTGGTTTAGTTTTGATTATGTCTATTGCTCTAAAATATCTGATATAGGCTTTTCTGAGCACACACAGAAAGCGGCTGTCACACGTCATGTGATTATTAAAGTTCTCTTTCACGCCTTATTGCGCTTAAAAATTCAAATATACACAAGTTTATGTTAAAAACACAGGAGCAACAAAAAACAGTCTTTCATCATCAACTCAGAATTAAAGTTCTATTCAGGTTGATTTGTGAACCGGCTCAAAAGAATGATTCTTTCAAGAGTCTAAGATCACTACTGGAATATGAAGAGACGAAGGCCAGAGAGGTTATCAAAGGTAAAGATGTTCAGTCCTGAGATTTTCCATGTGTTTTAAGGCCAAATTGCTCATGTGAGTGACTACGAGCGCAGATGGTAATCAGTACTCACAGAGTATGGAAATGATCTTGTAGAAAAACATTTATTCAATCTCATGAACTTCAAGTAAATGCATCAAGTTTGACAGCAAACTATATACACAGTATAACATTAATAATAAGAACATGTGGCAACCAGGGAAAAGAAAGCACTGAGACAGAAATCTGGCACAGATTTTTTAAACACACCCCAGTACAAAAAAAAGAAAGAGGGAGAGACTAGAGCAGAAGAATAAATTATTCAAATGAGGAAACGTGATGCGTTGGGATTGTGCTGTATGATAAATTCTGCCAGACTTTCTTTGAGGTAACAACACTGATTTGATTGACTAGAAAAAGACCCTGACGAGGGTTCAACGATTGGATGGATTTGAGGTACAGCGTAACACTTGACTTTACTGATCGTCTCTCAAAACTCTTAAGATAATCTTCGAGAGTAATCCGGAGAGGAAAATTGATTCAATCGCACAATCATAGTCTATCCCCTGAAAGCAAGCGCCTTTTGTCTAAAAGCATGCATGCGTGAACGTGAGGGAGTGAGATGGTATATTCATAAGCTGCTTCTAGTCTGATCTCTTCTAAGAGGCTTAATCTTTCACACTCCCTCCTACGGTTACATTCATCTGAGACCACCCAGTCTTATCGGTGTAGACGTCCAACGTGTGTGTGGTCAGGGAAGTTTGTGTGCAGGCCACCTTGATGTAGATTGATGTAGATTTTGTGCTGAAGAGTGCAGAGTGCAGTACAAAAATAGATTAAGACAGAGCCATAAATTCTCTGATCAAAGAAATCGGGAAGAGAGAGAGAGAGAGAGAGAGAGAGAGATAAAGTGAAAGTTACAGCTCAGGATAGAGGCACCAGGTTATGAAGAACTGCTCTATAGGCCCGTACACATGACGAACGACATCTATATACAGTACATACACAAGTGGTTCTCACCACACTGTTCTCTAGCAAGTGAAAGACTTATGGAGTCTCTGGAGGAGCATTCACTACTGAAATTCTGTTATTCGCTACTGGAGTCACTGTGTATTTTACAGGATGAGTTTAGAGCTTGCCTTTTTCAGCTCTAAGAGCATTAAGGAGTGAGCGGAGGGGCTTTCACTGCTCTTGTGTGCCCCACGAGATGTAGTCAGGACGCGTGGCGGCGCTGTATTCGTCCACGAGCTGCTGAACCACTTCGCGAGAGTTATCCAGCTCGTCGAAGTTGTCCTTGAAAATGTCCTCCTTCCTGAACTGCTCAAGGAAGGCCTCCCTCTTCCTCAGCTTATCATACTGACGACAGGTGCGCTCAAACAGCTAGGAGTGAGGGAGAGAAGAACAGAGATTAAAGAGTCAAATCTAGCCTTTCTACATAAAAGACGTCCCCACATCTCAGACCAATGAATTTCCATTACTTTTCCAGTCATCTGTAATTACTAGATATGGATTTTACACACGTTTTATTTATTTTTTTTTAAACACATTTTATTGATTTTATCACAATTTTAAAAATTGCTTGACATTACTGTTTTTCATCATGGAAACTCTATTCAGTATTGTTTGGTGTTCTGAGGAAATAACTAGTTAACTTAATTGCTATAATGATTATGATCATTTACAGTAATAATTTTCTTTCCATGGCTGATAACCAATAAATGGCCAAATTCTGTACTATTTTGTCAAAACAAAAAATAAAAAAATTAAAATCAATCACTTTCCTATTAAATTTAGGCATCACAACATTGAAATGTAAAGTATAAAAAAAATGGATATTAATTTTGAGATTAATATAGTTAGCTAAAGTTTACATTTAACAGTGTTCTTATATTGAGAGTTGGATGATGATAAAAATCTAAATGTAAAAATACGAGAATTGACCATGAAAAATTATGACCAGTTATTTATAACAAACGGTAGTGACTGTTATACACTACCGTTCAAAAGCTTGAGGACAGTAATAAAAAAAACAAACAAAAAAAAAAAAACATGTGACAGTATCAAGTGACAGTAAAAACATAAACTTTCTTTTTATCAGAGAATCCTAAAAAAAAGTAGCAAATTAGAATGATTTCTGAAAGATCATGTGACACTGAAGACTAATGGATGCTGAAAATTCAGTCTTGCTGCAACAGGAATAAATTAATTAAAATATTTTAAAATAGGAAGTCATTTTAAATGTTACAATATTTTACAATATTACAGATTTGACTGTATTTTTCTGATTTGACTGTATTTTGAATTTAATAAGTGGAGTCTTGACGAGCATCTTGACGAGACTTTAAAAACGTAAAAAAAAATACAAATCTTACCAACCCCAAACTTTGTATATCCAGTACCAATTGATACAGATTAAATTAATCTCTAATGATTGTCCCAATCACCAATATAGTATCCACCTTATTTTTCAATGCGGAAGTAAGCTGTTTTCTGGTAATGTGTTAGACTTCCAGTTCATAAGCTGTCGTAGGGAAATAATGAGAAGAATAATGAAGTGCAGTAAAGGGTAAAACTGTTTGCACTACAAACTATTGTGTTCATAATTAAGATAATACATTAAAATAATATAGCACGACACACCAGTTTGCAATATCAAGCAGCAAAATGAGCTGTTTTGTATAGCTAAAAATAGCTGGAAGCAGATGAGACTGGAAGCCAGACCTATAAAATTTACAAATGGCTGTGCCCGCTCTTACGGGAAAAATAAGGTGGATACTTCAAACTAATTTAAAGCAGTACAGACATGGAGAAATTAGAGTCAGTTCTTACTGAAGAGATGCTGGTGTGATTGGCCATCATAAGTCCACTGACACGATGAGCTGAGGGCAGGTAAGGAGATCGGCGGGACAGTGCCACCTGAATACTAGCCGGACCCCACGGGATGAAACTAGCTAATTTCCTCTCCCTGATTCTCTGCAGACTCTTATGAACCTGCAAAGCCACATATAAAGATGAGGACACGCACATATAACTTAAATTGTGCTGTGTTTATGTAACATGCTCACACCTGTGTGGGGTCCACCTCTCCCTGGATGATGTTGAGAATGGCGATGTAGCAATGATTGGTCTGGCGGTCTCGGCCTGTGGACACCATGACGTTCTTGGGCTGCAGGAGTCTCCTCATCACATCAAGAACCGTAGTCTTCCTCACACTTGCCACCTGAAAAGATATTAATTTTTAAGAAAAATATTAAAATAGTTGACACAAAATGGAGAAATTCAATTAGAAATGTAATGTCTTTACTAATGAAAAATACAGACATAGACAGACACAGTAGATCAGACATACAGATAGATGGTAGATAGATAAAACAACAGACAGACAGACAGAAAGATACAGAAAGATAGAGATAGACCAGACATATAGATAGACAGACAGAACAACAGACATAGATCAGACATATAGATCAGACATATAGACAGACAGATAGACAGACAGATAGCAGTTGTCTATATAGACTGCAGACTGTAGACTTTCAGAACAGAGCTACAGAGCTCATTTGCATTTCTGCAAAGGATCTTAATGCAAATTCCCATGTTTGACCAACTTACGGCCTGATCGGTGGTCAGCGGTGTGTATCCAGTCATGAGGAAGTGGAGGCGGGGAGTGGGAATGAGTGACGCTATCAGACCAATCAGATCATTGTTCATATATCCAGGGTAACGGAGGGTCGTTGTGCTTGCTGACATTATAGTAGACACCTGTTAATAAAGAAAAGCAAACTTGTCTTTTGACAATCCAAGTGGACAAAAAAAACAAAAAAAAAAACAGACTAGTGACCTTCATTTTAATTTTGTATTGTATTGACTTAATTATTTGGGTGTGCTAATCATACACTTCAAATGTGTTGTATATGTAAAAGCAGCTGGTGTTTAAGAACACAATAGCGTAGACTGGTGAAACAGGTTTTCTATTAGCACTCCGGTCACCCTTTTCAGCAATTTACGCACTGTATTGTTAAAGTTCACCGTTTCATATGACCGAGGCTATTAGAGGTGATAAAGACAGTGATGGATGAGTCGACAAAGTGAACTATTCATCTCAGAGCAGGGTGCTGTAAGAATGGGCGTATAAGAGGGAAGCATAGATGAGCACTGCACGGGATGTCACTGGTTATTTATTACCACCTCATTAGAATGTGACACAACAGCATGTCAGGCTGCTGATTACAACTTTCGGATCAGGCAACTCCCTATCCTCCCGAAACTGACGGACTGTGCTATTTTAAATTTATACATTTTCTTGACAGCTGCATATTTATACTGAAATCATTCTCACATTTGTCTCGTTGCCAAACAACAGCGGGCTGTAAAGTTAGGTTTGTTTTCTGATTGTCTAAAGTATGTAAATGCACATCTTATCGCAGGAGAGCTGGCAGCGCCCAACTGTGATTAATAAGGAGTGACTCTACTGTCCCTGCATGAACCACACCAGGCCAGTCCCTCTATCTGCTGCAGGGATGGGCTTTAAAATAAAACGGACACTCTTTGGGTTTGGACGCCTCAGCTCAGGGCCCTGTATTTTCACACGTTAATTTGTAGATGACAGACTTTTAGAACTCACCAGTTGGTTAATCTGAGAGAACGAGGGGTTCTGAATGTGCAGCCTGTCTGTAGCAATTCTGTTCAAAGCTGTATTGTCCAGCACCACCTGAAAGAGACATGGAGTGAGAAAGAAAAGAAAGAGGTTTTTAACAATGTCAGGGCTGTGTGTTGTAGGTCTTCTAAGGTCCTAAGACATGTACTCAATCCAAGCGACAAATCCATTTCGAACAGAATTGACAATTCTACTTAAATTTGAATTCAGACAGTAACAGTATGCAAAACAGGAGTAACAGAAATGCACTTTTCCAATAAGTTTAAATTGACTTTTACCTTTTATGGCCATATTTACCTTTATAAGCCCAATGTTTTTCTAACCTAATTAAATGTATGCATCATCTTTTGTGTCAAATTGTTAAATTTAAACAATAAATAAAAAAAATTGTTTGCAATGCAGACGTGGCACAGAATCTGCATCTGAAGTGGCATTTAGATGGATTTACACAGACTGTTTAATGCAGGACATGAATGCATTTAACATGCATAAATGTTTCGATGTTTAAAAAAAAATGTTCAATACTGATATTCGAAATGATTTTGGCATAAAAAAGCAAAAATATACTTTAAATATAAACCTAAAAATCACCAGTAGGTGGCAGTCAATGCACTGCATTGAGTCACTGAGTCTGTTCAATGATTGATTCAACCGATTCGTTCAAATTGATTCTGTAATGAAACACTGTTGTGTTGCTCAGAGATGCAAAAGCAGTTCTGTTGTGGTTTTGTTTGGAACCATTTTCGTTGAGAAAATAGAGCAAAAACAGTAACATTTGTCTAAAATGTAACTCAATTAATATTACCTTCTTGTTTATTGGACTGTTTTATAAAATAAATATCACATTTGCAATTGTACTGATATTTAAAGAAAAAAAAAAAAAGTACTCTTTGTGTGATATTAACTATATCACATGATATAAATATAAAAGACATGTATAAGTCATATGGGGCAAATTTTGGGGGAATTCTTAATGTATTTTAATAGACTAAATTAAGGAGTAAAGCATGAACTTTAAATGCATGCATGCTTGCACAGTAGTCAAACCTACATCTCATAGTGTATGCGTGGATGTGTTTTTGTTTTTTGCGATATACTCGATAATGTCAAATCGCATAATGTTCAAACAACAATTACAATATTATTTTAGACAATATATATTGTACACCCCTATTTGACTGTACTGATGATTATTTATTTTGGAATTTTTTTGTGGGTTTTTTGCAAACCTTGTTGTGTACCAATGAAATTCCAATTTACATGATGTGTATCTTGGCCAATTTAATTCAAATATTAGCTAACTAAAAGAAAACCAAATCTTAAAATGAACTTTTTCCCTAATTTGTATTACATTTATACAATATATATTTTACATGCACAACGTTTTTACATACAAGCCAGAATGTTTGGGTGAAATTGATAAATAAAAGTCTTATGAGTGGCAACATGGTGGTGAATAAATTATAACAGACATTTCTTTCTTTTCAAATAAGAGTTGAGAATAGTGCCTCAGACTTGGAGTTAAGTCTAGCTCTGCATTCTCATTAAAGAAAGACAGAAAGTCATCTACCTCTATTAACCTCCTCATCTTTTGTGCCGACTCTCTGAACTGACATTATTATATCAGCCAGAGACGATAATGAAGCTAGCAGACAGCTGCAAGAAACACAATATGCATAAAACAGATCTTACCCTTTACTAATGACATTTGCTCCACTAAAGCCCAATCTATTCTGAACCACAGGCCTCACACATGGAGATTTGCTGGAGATATGAATAATGTTGTAATGCTTTAGTCTTTTGCTATGGTGATAAAACCCATAAATCCCTTTAAAACTCAAATAAGGATATACAAACACAATTACTGGCTCCTCAGAGAGTCAATAGGATGTGTTTGTTGAATAAATATCTGCTCAATCATGTGCTGATGACTATCAGCATGAAAGTAAAATAGCAAGTGTTGACATATCTATAAATTTCCAGGCCAGATGTACATGATATGACAGCACTCCGCATGGTTTATGAAATGAACCCAGCTAACCCAGACCGAGCTATTGTTAATAAGTAGGAAATGGAAAGAGCGAAGTGGATAATCACATAGGACTGACCCTCTTCCCTCCATCCGCTGCTGTTTGGGGAATGAAAGCAGGAGAGGAAGAAAGAAGGTCTGTTTGGGAAGGTGGATTGTGTAACTGGGGAAATGTGCAGTTAGAGTAGTAGGCTGTATATGAGAGGGGCTCTGTTTCAAATAGAAACACATTCATTTAAGATCCACAGCCCTGGAGTGTGTTACACCACCTGACTAATTCTAGGCCAGCTGAAAAGGTTAACAGACAGTGTGTGTGTGTGTGTGTGTGTGTACTTGTTTTTGCTACATTGTGGGGACCAAATGTCTCCACAAGGATAGTAAAACCTGAAACCTGCGGTCCCCACAATGTTAAAAAATGATTAAAAATAGTAAATGATGTTTATCTGAAAGTGTAACGATGCAAACATGTTTTCTGTGAGGGCTAAGTTTAGGGTTAGGGTTGGGTTAGGGGATAGACAATATCGTTTGATCAGTATAAAATCTATAGAAGTCTATGGAAAGTCCCCACAATTCACAAAAACAAACGTGTGTGTGTGTGTGTGTGTGTGCATGTCTTCATTCACTCACCACACAGTCTGCATTCTGGGTCAGCCTCTTAAGTGTCAGAAGAGAATTATATGGCTGCACGACAACATCGCTCATCTCATCTTGGTTAGGGAAGACAGAGTAGGTCTGGACCAGTTTTTTAGGATACCTAAAAAAGACAGAAGACCGGCTAAACGTTTAAGGCACAAGAACACGCGCCCAGCTGAACGCCGCTGGTGCCCTTGAGGTTGCACACGCAATGGTATTAAACACACCCCTAAAGAGAGGTAATTACACCCGGTGATGGCTGCTGCCTGCATCTCCCTCTAATTACACTGACTGCCACCCAAACGCTTCATGACTGCAAGTCTAGACAAACAATGCAGAGGGTGTGGATCTATGCTTCAGGAGAGGGAGTGTGGACTGCAGAAATCAGTCAGAGCAAGGGGATTCAAAATTGTTTTAAGTCCTATATCAGTCAACTGTGTTTTTTCACACCTGTCGTTCAGTCGCTCCAGTAGGTAAGACCCGAGACCAGATCCTGTTCCCCCAGCAATAGAGTGGCAAAGCACAAACCCCTAAAAAAGACAAAAAAAACCCAATGTTTAACATACAAAACGCATGTATGAGTACTAAGGTGCTTTAGGTGCTAACCAGAAAGAATAATACATATTACAATGATCTCTGAAGGATCGTGTGACTCTGACAACTGGAGCGATGATGCTGAAAATTCAGCTTTGCATCACAGGAATGAATCACATTTTAAAAATGTTAATTTTAATTGTACTAATATTTCACAAGTTTAGTTTTTATTGTATTTTTGATCAAATAAATGCAGCCTTGGTGAGCATAAGAGACTTATTTCAAAAACTTAAAAATCTTAATTTTCCCAAAATTTTGAAGTTAATGTAAATCGAATAGTTCAACTGAATACTGAACTGCTGTAATACATTTTAAAGGTCAAAAATAATTAAAATTTAAAATTCAGCCAAAAATAAGTATGGTCAATTCTATTACAATCTTTCTCTCTGAACAATGTGAAATACAGCATATGTTGGGTAAACTGGAGGTGTGTTTTTTGCCCTCATATTTTGAATATCTAGGGAATTTTTTGCCCCAAGCCTTGGCTAATTTCTGTGACGGTCACTTACCTTTTGGCAGTTAGCATGATATGCTACATGCACACATGTGCATGCAACTAACTGATTGGTAACATCATCCTCCAAACCACTCCCTAACCTCCAGCTACATACAAGTTATACATGTGCAAGCACACACCAGAAACTGTGGGTAAAAAATTAACGACACAGATTATGCAGGGAGGGCCGAGTCTGTTGTTTTAATAGGAGGAACATCTGTGTCTTGTAAATTAAGAGTGCAAAAACAGCATAAAATAGCACTTCTGTATAACCACCTGTGGACAATCACACACACACACACACACACACACACACACACACACACACACACACATACATACATACATACATACATATACATATATACATATATATATATGTAGCTATATGTATACATAGATTTATGTATGTCACCAACCTAAAAAAGAACAGACAGAACACTGTAGAAACGGGTACAGGTGGGAAAAAAAAGCAATGGGAAAAAATGGAAGTACGTCAAATGGTACGTCACTTTACCATCTGGAGATCATCAGAAAGTGTTTTACTTTGTTTAAAAATTGAATCTGTTTAAAAACTCAATTATTCTCCACAAGTCAGAGAAAATGGTTTTAATGAATGAAAACCAACCCATTCATAATACTCAATTTCTCCCAACATTTACTTTAAGCTACTTTTTCAACTTAAATTTTTAACTAAATTTGAAATTGTATGCTAAACCACTTCCTTCACACAAAGAAGTGTACAATCATTGAGAGCAATACCTCCAGACTGTCACTGCCATCTGCCTCTCTGTCAATGATGTCAAAGATTTCCTCATGGATTTTTTCTCCCTGAAACAAATATGTTGACCACATTTTAAATTACAAAACAAATTAAAGTTGTCAAACATGAACCTGTTTTTTTTTTTTTAACAAAAAGTGTAATTCTTGTATCTATCTATTGTCTATGTCTTTCTTATGACCACATCATAATTGAGAAAGGGCCTGAATTTCATTTTGGAAAATGGAGGGGTGGTTTAGAGGTGTGAAAATGGAGGTGACTCTTGTGGGTTTTTTTTTTTTTTATTTCAGGTGGGATTATATTTCTGACATATTTTTTTTTTTGAAATTACAGTTACAGTTGAAGTCAGAAGTTTACCTACACCTTGCAAAATCTGGAAAATGTTAATTATTTTACCAAAATAAGACAGATCATACAAAATGCACCTTATTTTTTTAGTAGTACTGACCTGATTCCTAAATAAGATTTTTCACATAAAAGAAGTTTACATATAGTTCACAATGGCTTGATTCTTAATACTGTGTTGTTACTTGAATGATCCACAGCTGTGTTTTTTTTGTTTAGTGATAGTTGTTTATGAGTCCCTTGTTTGTCCTGAACAGTTAAACTGCCCGCTGTTCTTCAGAAGAATCCTAACCTAATGTTTAATCATTCAATATATTTGTGTACCTACAATTGATGCAATGCGCTGAATCATGTTTATATTGTTATAAAGTGTAAAACTTTTACAAAATGTCAAAATGGGTCATTTCCGTTGTGCAACTGCTTTCACACAGTGAAAAGACAATAGGTTTCGAACTTTTAATTGAATTTATTTGAACTAAAAATGAAACTGGAAGTTTAAAGTGCAGTCAGATTACATTTTGTGTTGTTCATTGTATTGTCTTCTGTTATAGGAACTATATTAAAATTTTGCAACAGTACATAATCCCAGTCGTAGCGAGTATAAAATATGTAAATTTGTATTGTATTGTAAATATGAAAAATTATGCCTAGTTTCCACAATTCCACAACAAAATTCAGGCCCTAAAAGACTGCATTCAACATCTGTAATAATTAGTATTAAGATCTGTTTAAAATTTAAAATGTCACACTATGTGAACTGCAAAAAAAAAGTGATTAAACAGTGAAAAACTAAGTGAAAAAAATTGTTACCAGTTGTATATCACCTGATGTATAACAAATTTAACCTAAAATAAAAGTCAGCAATTTTCTGAAGTCTAACATCACTCAAAGTACCTGAGAGAAGCCACTGGCCCAGTTGTTACCGGCTCCACCGCCATGCTCAGACAGGTAGATGTTCTCCGGGTTGTACAGGTTGGCGTAGGGGGAGTTCAGGATGGTATGAATGACTCGGGGCTCCAGGTCCAACAGCACAGCACGAGGGATGTAGTGCTCATCATCTGCCTGAAGGGGGCAACACAGAGGAGAGAAAGATCAATGAAAATTACATTTCCATAAGTGCTTCTCAATATTCCTTACAAGGACAGGACAAAAGGATGCTCAGTTTCAGAAATGAGAATCAGCTCATGTCTGCTTGAGATGCTTATGATTACTTGTGCAGCTTGAGACTGCAAAATGAAAGTATCCATGAGAATTCGAGAATATATCTTAGAATGTATGATGCCAATAGAAAACTGACTACTGCTGCTTACTGTTCGACTGATATACAGGCAATATATTTATATATATATATATATATAAAATAGGATTCCAGAATCAAGAACCAATAATAAATATTGTGTAAAATATAGTAGTCAACATTTGCAAAGTTGTCTTAAGACAAAAATGGTTATTGTTTTGGTTATAGGACAACTTCAAATGTTGACTACTATAAATAAATGTATTACAACATGTTATTTATGATTTTTAAATTAAATGGTTTGATTAATATATCTGCTTCTTGCCGGCCACACTGCTCTCTAAATTATTGGTATCACCTTCAAAAAAAAAAACAATATTAGTTGATTACTAATTTACTTACCAAACAACTACCCATAATACAGAGGAATTTTCTATAATACAGTACCGCACAATCTATTCATATTAAAAGACAGCTTTAACACTAAATGCCTCGTATCAGAAGAAATATAAGCAGTCCCTTTGAAAAACATTAGGATCTCACTGCAGTTTCTGTGAAATAACTAATTTTGGTCTCTAATTGGAACAGGCTTTCGGTCCAAAAAAATGGAACTAGCAGCTGTGCCATTTATTTCAAATTAATTTTTCCATTAGATTATGAAAAGGCCTCCACATAATGATTGCAGAGAGATAACAGACTTACAACAGATGCAAACATTGGAACCTGGCTCCACCTGGTGGTCAACTATGTGAACTCCTAACTAACAATGAAGAATATCATTGACGTTTCATTTTAAGTTTTTCATATACATTATATTTTATTATTTTATTTAATACTGAGGACATTGTTTTAATAGTTTTTGTCTTGATATTTGTTATAGTATTTATTTTTCTTGACATCACTTGTGTTGTAATAATATTTTAATAGTCTTTCAAATATAATTTGATGCAAATTATAATGCATTTTCATCAACCCTTACTCCATTCTTAAGTGTCACATGATCCTTCAGAAATCATTTGATTTGTTACTCCGTTATCATTGGTGTTTGAAACAGTTGTGCTGTTTAATATTTTTTGGAACCTGGAAGTCTTTAATGAATCAAATTTTAAAAAGAATAGCATTTAATCAAAATAGCAATCTTTCATTTAACAATTAAAGTCTTTATTATCACCTACTGTCACATCAAAGTATCCTGGAAAAGTATCACAGGTTTCAAAAAAATATTAAGCAGCAAAAACTGTTTTCAACATTAATAATAAATCAGCATATTAGAGTGATTTCTGAAGGATCATGTGACACTGAAGACTGGAGTAATGATGCTGAAAATTCAGCTTTGATCACAGGAAAAAATTATATTATAAGGTATATTGTAATAGAACACAGTTGTTTTAAATTATAATAATATTTCACAATATTACTGTTTTTTTAATCAAAATGTTTTTTATCAAACGAATGTAGCCTTGATGAACATAATAGACTTCTTTTAAAAAAATCTTACCGATCCCAAACTTTTGAACGGCAGTGTATATACAGACTCAGAGGCTTAGATTGCATTAAAGCAGCAGTCTTGATTTGTTGTGATTATGGTTGGTGATTGATTAGCTCTAAAGCCTTATTAATCTATATTTGTTTACCTGATAGAAGAAGACATCTTTCCGGTCTGTACCCTCAGTGGCAAACTCCTCTACGATGCCCTCTGGGCTGATGCCATGCTCAGCACACAGCTGCTTCCAAAACTCAAAACCAACTGCACAGAAAGAAAATAAACACACAAATCACTCAATTAATGCCGGATTCTTAAGAATACTTGTAATCATTTGCCTTTAATGACTAAGTCTGACACAGTCTACTTCAGCTCACATGAGACTCACACTGCATATGAACCCCATATTTCTCACAGCAAAAAATAAACACAATGCAAATTCTTCTAGCTAAAAACTGTCAAACGTGACTGTAAATAATACAAAGCAACGGTCAGAATTACGTGCAAAGAAAAACACACTAAATGGCCAGATTGGTTACACTACAATTTGATTCATTACAGTTATCTCCAACTGACAACATTAAATATTTATCATTACTAATTAGTAAACAAACAAAAATTAGGAGTAGTCAATAAGTGTAAACTAGTGAATACGTTTTTAGTTTCTTGCTGACTTATACAAACAACCAAAGCCATATTGACTGTATGTACTGTGTCATTTCAAAGCTATTCAGTGTGATAGCTACTCTAGCTAGCTAGCTAACTGTTTTTGTAGACATTATCAAACAAAACGTAATAAAACAAATGGCTCACTCTGATTCCCGCACTGTCCCAGCTGCAGGGTGATAATTTCTCGAGGCATGCTGTCCTGTTATTTCAGCTGTACGACCAGTAAAGGTGAGATATGTGCTGCTGTCAGTCAATCACTATGCGTATTCCCGCTCCAACAGCAACGGCCTAACGGACACGCACTGCGCATGCGCAGATTCCAGCCACTCTATACTTTCACGATGTGAAGGCCAGCAAACGTGAGCCGATCGATATTTGTTAAAATGTACCGAAAGAACTCTTTATCGAAATAAGCGAAAAATAAATACGCAAACAAGCAGAAAGAACAGACTTGAGACCACCACTGACGTAATGTATGACGTAGGACGTATGCGTTTACATTAAACAACATCAAAGCTGCGCGTCAGTTGCGCAAACGGAGGACTTTGGCAATACCGAGGCATTTCAGGTCAGGTTTAAATTACAGGTTATTTGTTACATTTCAAGATATATTTAACAAGTAGAAATATTTTATTTATTGCCTTAATTTAATATATTGTGACAGTGTGATAATTGCAGTTACTGAATTACTGTTGGCAAAATGACAATGACAATAAATATTAAGTTTACCGTTTATTTTTACATAAAGGGTTTTCAAACATTTTGGTAGCAAGGACTCCCCAAATATCACGATCTCCACTGAGATTCTTATTTAACATTTCTTTTGTTTTTATTATCATAAAAAACATTTATTTATATTAATTATTTGTATTATTACATTTTGAAAATATGTATTGAAAGACTCATTTATTCTGTTTGAATACACCACCAGTCAAAAGTTTTTAAACAGTAAGATTTGTAATGTTTTTTTTTTTTTTTTTTTAAAGTTTAAAAAAAGGTCTCTTCTGCTCACCAAGCCTGCATTTATTTGATCCAAAGTACAGCAAAAACAGTACTTTTTTCGAAATATTTTTACTGTTTAAAATGTTCTATTTCAATATATTTTAAAATTTAATTTATTCCTGTGATCAAAACAAAAAATTTCAGCATTATTGCAGTCTTCAGTGTCACACGATCCTTCAGAAATCATGTAAAAAAAAACCTGAAAAAAAATCTACTCAGCTGTTTTCAACATAATAATAATAATAATAATAAATGTTTTTGGAGCAGAAGAGTAATGATGCTAAAAATTCAGCTTTGAAATCACAGAAATAAATTAAATTTTTAAAATATATTCAAATAGAAAACAGTTATTTTAAATAGTAAAAATATTTCAGAATTTTACTGTTTTTGCTGTACCTTAGATTAAACAAATGCAGGCTTGTTGAGCAGAAGAGACTTCTTTAAAAAAAACATTAAAAAATCTTACTCTTAAAAAAATGTTGACTGGTGTTTGACTGGTAAATGTAGAGAATATACTTAAAGTGAATTTGATTTTTTTTTTTAATTCAGTTTTTATTTTGATAATATTGCAACATTCAATTTTGGCTCTCGGCCCTCAATCAAGTTGGGTTTTTGGTCCTTCATTGTGAAAAAATTAAGCTCCTCTGCACTAAAAATGTATAAACCTTTACAATAAAACACAAAATATCTTTAGTATATTTTAAAATAAATTTTAATTATAAAATATATTCGGAATGTTATGTCTTGCTGTTTTATACACCATACTGTAAAATCTTCATCTTCCTGGATATGCCAATAGGCCTAATCCAAATGACAACTATTTGTTACAACGTAGTTTTTGTTGGGGACATTTTGAAAATACTTTATGAATGATTGGTGGAGTGATTCCAAGAGATAGTTCACTGATAGGTGTCGGTTGTTATTCAGCAGCTCTGACGGTAACCCTGATGCCATTGGCCAGATCAAGCCCGTCCTCCGCAGCTCTCACTGTTGCTCCCGGGACAAAAACAACGACTGGATATGACAGCAGCACGGTGACAACATTAAAGAGGACCTGTGTGGACACTTAAACGTATAAATATAGCAAATTAGACCTAATAATGGGCTTTATTTCACATTTGTTTTGTGTCAATGGCGGCAGCCTCTTGAACGCACGAGGTCTGCCTACTGCTGTTCTGCCCTGAGCAGCTTCAGGCTAAGCTAGCTGGCGACACACACATTCAGATCATTTCTAAAGCACGGGATTTATTTTTAGCATTCAGTTATTGTAGATTTTGTTGCTACTTTTGCTGTCACGTTTTTCCAAACACGTAAGTATGGCTCATATGGGTGGAGCAGAAGACGCGACTGAAGGGAGCGGTTGCTCGGGGAAGCTGCGCTCCGGCGTCGGCCTCAGCGAGAGTCAAGAGCAGCTCCGCGCGGTGAAAGTAATGCTGATGGAGCGCTTGGGACCGCACGAACGCCTGCTTACCTATCTGCAGTCTGTATTGTTGTGGGAGAGACCCTTTCACAGCGTCCTGCTGTACACGGCCGTCAATGTCATGTTCTGGTGAGCTTTATCTCCATGGATTTATCTCTACTCAGGCTCTGTTTACAACCTAGTGCTTTCAGTTGAAACGCTTCCATTATTCATGAACATTTTGAGGATCTTGTATAAGCCTTTCTTGTTTTATCTGGATGCATACTTGTCGACGTGTTCCAGACTTTTGCCCCCTTAATTTAAGATAAGAAACAGATGGTCAGGCTGGGTGCCTATATTTAGACAGTGAGCTCTGGCTGTATTGCTGCTACTGTAAACACAATGCTGTGTGCAAACACTTTGTGTTTTTGTGAATTACTTGTGACTGACGGGACAATTACGTGTAATCTTGTATGAGGTACCAACTCTGACAGCTTTTACTTGCATGTTAAGCAGAGACCAGTTTACACTGCATTTTTGTGTCCCATATATACTATATATTGCATGTTGTCTTCCACCTCCCACTGTCAGTTATTAATGTAGACAGTAGATAACTACATAGCACAATGAAAGACCCTGCCATATACGTATCTACTGTAGTATAATGTTAATATTATATAAAATTAGCAGTATGTCAATCATGACAGTAATAATTAATCTTACTGTCATGATTGAAATATTACTAATAATGCTAATTCTATTAAAAGAAACAAGTTGTGTGTGTATATATATATATATATATATATACATTTTATTATTATTATTTATTTGTTTAAATTTAATAATAATGCCAGCTAATGTGTTATGTTCCCAAACCGGTTTGTTAGGCCTGGCCTTACAGTGGTATGGTTTCTTCTTAATGACTTAAGACTTTTCTCAGGCCAGCCTTACTTTGGAAGCCATGTGCTATTAGTACACACTTTTACATTTGTGCTTCTAAAGTCAACATAAGTTCAAAATTGACTCTATTTACTTTTTTAATGCATGTCCTGGTCTTACTGCGAGTCATTCAATTGTGCAGTTATTACAAGAAAAAATATTTACCTTTGCAATCTTTAATCAAAATGTAATAATGTTCCTCTGAAATGACTCCCCTTTTCCGCTGATGAAAAATAATCATAATAATCACGTTGTATCGATTCTCAACATTTTGGCTAAGACCAAGTGTAATAATGTTAATCAATAGCCAAATAGCTATTTAAAGGAGACCTATTATGCCCCTTTTTTACAGTATGTATAAGTTTCAGGTGTCCACAGAATGTGTTAAGTTTCAGCTCAAAATACCCCACAGATTATTTATTGTATAATTTTGAAAATGTGTATATTGAGTGGAAGCAGAAACATGCTGTTTTCTTGCATGTCTCTCTAAATGCAAATAAGCTGCTGCTCCCCGTCCCCTTTTCCATAATAGGACTGCCTTTACAGCTGGTACCTCAGATGCTCTGCCAAAAAACATCGGTTTGGTTTTGATTATCATGTCTATCGCACTGAAATCATGCGTTTTAAACCTTATTAGTTTAAACTTCTGATATACGGTTTTCTGAGCGCGCACAGAAAGCGGCTGTCATGGCAATTGAGTACTAAACTAAATTCTCTTTCATGTCTTATTGCGCTTAAACTGTCATATGCATGTAAGTTCATATTAAAAACATACAGGAGTTACAAAAACAGTCTGTGAAGGTAAGCAGCTGGGAAAGAAATCACATCTTTACATTAGATCTGTGTGGCAGCAGCGTAATGTACAATAAATAAATCATTAAGTCCACTGCTGTCTTGTCACCTCTGAAGCTTGGACTTTAAACAGTGTTCTGTGCTTGTCTGTGAAGCTAACGACAGAACAGTTAACATTGTTTGCTTGAACTTTTGGCATGGGGTTAGAACTGGTACACTGTTGCAAACTTGCATTATGTGTAACATCCACTTCTTGCCTTCCTATTCAAATCCTTATTGGATAAAGTCCAGATAATTTGGCTTCCAATAGAACTGGGTTATGGGTGAGATTTCACATTGACTGCATGCTATAAAGAATGCTCAAGAAGGGTGAAATGCTTCTGGAGGGAAAGATGTGCAAGAATTGTTATAGGTTGACTGGCTTGCTCTCTTTTTCTTTACTGTTCAGGCATGCAGTCTTTATACACTTAGTGCGGTCACCCTCTCCATTAGAGAAGTATTCTCTCTGATCTTATTATATCCTTTTATTTGCCTCAGTGAACTGCAGAGGAATCGCTTGTGGCATTTCTGTGCTTGTAAAGACATTTATTTATCTTTTTACCACAGCCCAGCCCCAGGCCATTCAGAAATAAACTATCACCACCATCTCTGAACATTTCAACTTTGATTGTAGTGGTTTTGACATATGAAGAGTTGTCAAAAATGAGATAATGATACTGAGTGAATGCTTTTCACACATAGTATATGTTCATCAAGTACTTTCATGTCAAATGTGCTATATCCCAGCCTCAACCCATTCAGAAGTACCAGTACTCACATAGAAACCTTTTCAAAGTAGCCAGAAAGAAAGGCTAATTTTAAAGAAAAACATCAGACGTACTTAGAGGCTTTTGCATCTGAACTCTTCATATATTGTGGCAATGCTGTTTGATCTAGTCATCAAACAGTATTCGCTGTCTGGTTCCATGCTGAGAGATCAGTAGAATTCAGCCTGGTCTTAGTGCCGGCTCACCTTTTGGTTAAGTACTGTAGCACATAGCTGTAATTAGCCATGCTGTGAAACTGTTGGAAATCACAACTGTTCATGCAGCACGTCGTCTCTGAGATTCGCACAGGAAGACAGTGGGACCGGAAACACTTGTGGAACAAAGGTTTCCTCATACGTTCAGCATGATAAATGCATGACAGATGTCTCAGGTTCCACGACAGAGCTGCTGATGCAGTATAGAGTGCACATTGTAATCCAAAAAACAATGAAAGTACAAATAATGGACTTCAGTCTTTCTGATCTCTTCTCAGGTTTTTTGCTCTGAGCTCTTTGAGGTTGCTCTTTCTGCTGGCATCAAGTCTGGCTGTGGCTGTTTGTGTTGACACTTGGAGGAATAAGATCTGGCCTAAGATCAGAGGTAAAATTAACCTTCCTCTGTTGCTTGTCTACAACTACTACCTATACTACCAGTCAAAAGTTTACCAGTCAAAAGATTTTTAGTGTTTTTAAAGACGTATTTTCTGCTCACCAAACCTGCATTTACTTGATCCAAAGTACAGCAAAAAACAGTACAATTTTGAAATATTTTTACTATTTAAAATAACTACCTACTATTTTAATATATTTTAAAATGTAGAGCTAAATTTACAGCATCATTACTCCAGTCTTCAGTGTCACATGATCCTTCAGAAATCATTCTAATATGCTGATTTGCTGTTCAAGAAAGATTTCTATTTGAGATAAATGCTGTTCTTCTGAACTTTCTATTCATCAAAGAAACCTGAAAAATTCTACTTAGCTTTTTTAACATAATTATAATAATAAATGTTTTTTGAGCAGCAGGTCAGAATATTAGAATGATTTCTGAAGGACCATGCGACTGAAGTAATGATGCTAAAAATTCAGCTCTAAAATCACAGGAATAAATTACATTTTAAAATACATTCAAATAGAAAACAGTTATTTCTAATTTACATTTTTGCTGTACTTTAGATCAAATAAATGAAGGCTTGGCGGTTGGAAGAGACTTCTTTAAAAACATAAAAAAATCTCAAAAACTTTTGACTGGTAGTGTATAAGACTTCATCTGTCTTCCATCTGTTTATTATCTTAATATTAATCATACTGGCTGTAATTAAAACCTCTGTATTCCCTGTGCTGTGACCCACTCAAGTTTCATGTTCTCCCTGCCAATTCACATAGCTTCTAGAGAGTTATGAAATTGACATTTCCTACCAGTGTACTTCCAGGAAATGAACAATATCGACCTGAATCAATATTTTGCATGTAGCCGTTCCACAGTGGCTTATTAGCATTTGATCTACTTTCTGGGAAGTCTTTAATAGAACTAAAACTAGATCCTAAATTAAAAATCAGTGTTACTCGCATAAAATCTGTCAAAATACTCATATAACAACATTATAAGTCTTGTAATACCCCTCAAATGTACCTGACATGGTTTATTTTTGCTCTCTTACAGTTAAAAGACAAGATGAGAGTGAGAATGAAAGGTAATGTCTGGTCTATTTGTTCTCTTTCAGGTTTTTCCAGTGGTGTTTTAGAGTTGAGAGTTGTTTAATGTAATTGTTAATTCTCTGTGCTCTTCTCTGATTGTCTTTCAGCTGGGGTCTAGTGCAGCCTGGGACTTTGAGTGTGCCTGAATTATGCCACTACCTGGCTGAAGTTTGGGTTACGGGCTCTACCTGTGTAACAGATATTGTGCAGTTTAAACGGCAACATCCAGGGAAGGTGAGATTATGTCCAAACCAGAAATACAATTAAAATACATTTTGTGATGTTATAAGGCCTCTAGGATGTGTGAAAATAGTTTGGTTCCGCATAGACAGGAAGAGACTTTCTGAGCAGCTTGTAAAGTGACCAACCACAATGCATTTTGTTTTGCATTTGTGCCATAGAAGGCCTTTCATTATTACTATAAAAAGACTTTCTGTTTCAAGGCTAAACATTTATTAAATCCTGAAACTCCATTGTTTTGCAGTTTTGTTTGCTGGTTTGTGGCCTGTTCACCTCAGTGGCCATGGTGGGGCGCTACATCCCTGGATTGGCGCTGTCATACATGGCTTGTGAGTAGCAGAAATCCTTTAGAGCTTACTCATCCTCTCCAGTGCCTTAACAACTGCAAAATATTTACTTTCTCTCTCTCTTTTCCTCAGTGCTGGGTGTGTTGCTGTGCCCATTGGCTTTGTATTATCGGCTGTGGCAGCGTGCATGTGTGAAGCTGGAGCCGGCCCTGCAGTGGCTGGACTTCAGCGCCAAAGGATACATGATGTCAAAGCCTATAGATAACCAGTGTAAGCACACTGCAGATCTAAACAGTTTGATTCCCATAAAATTGAAGTGTGGACCGATGTCATGATGAGGATGACAAGTTCTGCCTTTTTAAAACTAGGTTTAAAACTAGCGTGACTGAAACTACGAGCATGTGTGTCAGATCCATGTCACGTTCTGCAGCGGCAGCTCTTAAAGTAATAGCAGCCAAATAAGCTAATATCCCAGCTGCTGTGATGTCTGTTAATCAAAGAACAAAAGCAAAAAAAACTATTGTAGCTTTAAGGATTCATCTATATTTAATTTAGTATTTAGTGTTTGAAAACTTTATTCAATTTCTCTATATTTCTTACTTGCTGAAGGGCACAGGTAAACAATGGGTTTATATGAAGATTGTTTTAAGTTCACTTAAATTAGAAGTTGTTATTTTTTTAAAGACTAATACATGTTAAAATTGATAGCTCTCATTTATGCTGTTGAAGGGCTATAGTCAATGGTTAAATATTAAGAAAAATAATTTCCTTGCATGTGAAATTTCTTGCTATAGCAAATGGAAGTGCTGTTTTAGCTCTTGTCTTTTACGGTATATTGCAGCTTTCAGAAGTTTTGATAAACTAAACTAATATTGACCCTTCTATGTTTGCAGTTCTTCGTAAGCCCATCAGAAGCGGGAAATCAGATGACGCTAGTGACAGCGAAGAAGAACTGGCTGCATTCTGCCCAACGGTGAGCCCAGAAACAGGGGTTATTTATAACATGGCAATTTAAAGCAGTTGCATGGTCATGAGAGTAGAGGATCTGTAGGGGCTCATGATAGTAAAAAGCAAATTGGAAGATCATTGTTTTTTTTCTAATACACTCACACTTTTCTAAATATTCTGTACCTGTAGTTTGACGAAGCAGTAGTTGCTAAGGAACTGGCGCTGACTGACTCTGAGCACTCGGATGCTGAGGTGTCGTACATGGATAATGGCACCTTTAACCTCTCCAGGGGTCAAACACCTCTCACAGAGGGCTCAGAGGGTAAGACACCTTCACGTCTTTTAGTCTTTGACTGTCTTTCCTGTGTTTGTATGTGAATCAATGACTAGAGTGTCTACAACAAAGAAAAGGAATAAAAAAATCTGGTTTAAAACATTGAATTCTTTGAAATGTGCTTTTTGTATTCATGTTAATTTCATATGGTATTAAAAAACCTTTACACCAATGACAAATTCTGTCATTAATTACTCCAATCCCGTAAGACCTTTATTCATCTTCGTAACACAAATTAAGATATTTTTAATGAAATCCAAGATCTTTCTGACCCTACATAGACAGTAACGCAACTGACACATTCAAGGCACAGAAAGGTAGTAAGAACATAGATGAAATAGTCCATGTGACATCAGTGGTTCAACCATATGATAATGTTATAAAGCTATGAGAATACTTTTTGTGCTTAAAGAAAGCAAAAATAATTACTTTATTCTACAATTTCTTCTACTCCTTTTCTTTGCACACGAAAAGTATTCTCATAGCTTCATAAAATTATGGTTGAACCACTATGGTTGATCCAATTATTTTAATGCTGTCCTTACTACCTTTCTAGGCCTTGAAAGTGGTAGTTGTGTTGCTGTCTATGCAGGGTCAAAAAGCTCTGGGATTTAATCAAAAAATATCTTAATTTGTGTTCTAAACAAATGTCTTAAGGGTTTGAAATGACATGAGGGTGAGTAATTAATGACAGGTTTGTCTTTTCTTTTTTGGGTGAACTATCCCTTTAATGACTCATGATGTGCAACCATCAAATAGTCAAATATTTTTCTTACTCATATAATACACGTGAGTGTACACATCTAAATATTATGATTTTTATTTATTTATTTTTTTTAAAGAATTTAATACTTTTATTTAGCAAGGATGCATAAAATTAATCAGAAGTGACAGTGAAGATGTCACATAAGATTTCTGTTTCAAATGCTGTTCTTTTGAACTTTCTATTTATAAAAGTCCTGAAAAGAGAATATTAAGCAGCACAACTATTTTCAACATTGATAATAATAAGAAATGTATCAGCATATTAGAATGCTTTCTGAAAGATCATGTGACACTGAAGACTGGAGTAGTGATGCTGAAAATGACCCATGCATCATTTTTTCCATCCTATAATATTAATTTTATCTTAATTACTTATTCATTTAATAGATTTAGACAGACACAGTGATCCAGAGGAATCATTTGCCTGTGGGCTTCCAGACTTCCCCTCCATCAACCCAGATGCCACCCTGATGGAGGATGATGATGATGCCAGCATCGGGCTTCCCAGTCTCAACTCAGCCATGCTCTCTGGTGCTCGCGGCTCTACCTCCGCCCTGCTGGACCTGGACACCCAGATGGACTCTGATCAGGAAGACCTCGACCCCGAGATCTCCCTCGGCTCCCTAAATACTACCTCTGACCTCACTAGTAACCTGGCAGGGGTCATCGCCAGCAACATGATCCAGGCAGCCATCGCAGGAGCCATGCAGCCCCGCCCACCACAAGGTCCTCGGAGAGAAAGCGGCCAGCGGGCAGGAGCCACTCCGAGGGCATACAGAAAGCAGTCGAGCTCGGAGCTAGACACAGACCTGGACTTTGACGGCGAGGACTTTGAGATGTTAGACCAGTCCGAGCTGAACCAGTTGGATCCGTTTGGAGGAGGACAGGGAAGCCAGAGCAGAACCCAGGGATCCAGTTTCCTGTCCAACTTTCTGGGGAAGCCACAGTGAGCCCATTACAGATACTCCCTTCGTCTGTCTGCTC